>JAYRCH010000376.1:600000-860956 GCA_037179445.1 Phengaris alcon alcon
GTAAGCTTTAAAAATTAAAACTTAAAACTTATACTAGAAAATATTCAGTTTCTTCATAATTTAGGGTCTTAAGCCAGGCTGTAACTTTGATTTTGCAGTCGCGTTTATTTAAAGAGTAGATTTTTAGTATTTTATTACATTTATTGTATAAATACGAGGAAAGGTAATGGAACTGACATTGGGCGAATTTTGTACGTAACTGTGTAACATTTGCTACTTTGTAGTCCCTTCTTTTTTCCAAAATTTTTGGGTCATATTCTAATTTTATATGTTTTTTTATGATGACATGCAGTATGAATAGTCTTCTAATAGACAGAGTGTTGGTAATATTATGTAAGGTCTGTGTGGAAAATCTTCTCTTTTTAAAATAAGCGACTTTAAGTAGTGCCCTTTGTGCTCTCTCAACATCAATAAACCTTGTTTTGTCAGCGCCACCCCAAACTGTAATGCCGTAAATCGCTATCGATTGAGCCAGAGCAATATAGATTCGGTCTATTATTTTTCTTGTGGTAACGTGACGAAGAAGCTTAAAGAGCCAAATAAGCTTACGTTACCTGGAGGCAACAAGATCTATTTGAGAATGCCACGAGAGTCTTTGGTCCAGCATAATACCTAAGTACTTCACAGCGTTTACTTTAGTTAGTGCAGAGCAGTTGCAATTTAAGGCGCCTAGTACCTATGTTACTACATTGATGTACTCTGATGTTAAGGTCAACTTCAGGCTGAGTCTTATAAGTAAGTGCGAAGGTCACGTAATTTAACAATAAAAATAATGCGTAATTTAATGCAAATAAAAAATACATTAAAAAAATCGTTTAAATTTTTTCATACAAACCGGCAATTTCATAGGTAAAGACCTAATATAAAGGTTCTTTGCACGTCTTTTACAAAAAGTACTGCAAGATTGCGACTCATTCATGTGGTGTGCAATATCTTCAATCGATATGCCCTCATTCCACCCTGTTGGTCCTCAACTCCTCACTAATACCACGAACGTCATGACCTCATGGGTGTTTGTTTACGTGTTCATAACGATATAAAAGCCTTTGTCCCAGTAAAGAGTTTTTGTGTTATGTTTGATTTTACAATGTGATGGGTTTCGGATATTACTTGAACGTGTATGATAGGCATTACGCTTTTAACCGAAGTCGCGATTTTCGGCTCATAAATTACATAGATAAAGGTATCCGTTCAGATCCATTTTAATCTAAATGTAGGCCAAGAGACAATAGCGTACTACAATGTCATCAATTTAAATTAATTGACGCTAAATGGCACATTAATTTGGATAAATATAATCGTTTTGTTTACATTTAGGTTCTGAACTGAGTATATATAAGCGTGTATGACGGGCATTGCGCTTTAAATGAAATCAAATCAATTTCCTTTATTGCTAGAATGTAGTACATAATGGTCTTATATTCTGTGAGAGCTGCTGGTACATTCCGCCATTACAGTGGCGTGCAATGCATTCAAAATAGTAATTGTTTTGTTCATTAAGTGACGTCACAGTGATAAGAAGGAGTTAAATTTAACAAATAACATTTAGATCAAGTTAAAGATTGGTATAAATAGTCAATTTGTTTAGAATGTAACCGTGACTTCTAACCGAAGCCGCTAGTTTCGGATCACAAATTACATGAACGTGAATGGCGAGCATTAGCCCTCGTGCCTCGGTTGCAACAAAAAAACAGCACTGTAAATAGAACTCTGCGTTGGTACAATAGAGCTCAAAATCGTTTAGAGTTGTCAAATCTGACATTTGTCACTTGACACTTCGATCTTCGATGAAAATCGAAGTGTCAGGAGACAAATGTCAGATTTGAAGAAGAGCGAAGAGTTCTATTTAGTATTTACAGTGCAGTTTTTTCTGTCGCGACCACAAACAAACCCTCGTGGGAACGAGAGCATACGCTTATAAGTGAAGCGTGTGTCGCTCGTGTCTCACAAGCGTTATTAATCTCCCAATTGGATCAATGATGATTGATGCAGCGCATATTACGCTTATCACCGCAATATCGCCGGATTGCCATGACCGGTGATCGGCGACCGATAGCGCTATGAGTCATTTTGTGAAATCCGCGCTCTGCGCTAATACAATTGAGCTGAAAATCGAACACACAAGTGTCGAGACTAATGTCAATGCCATATAATATGACAGCTCTGAATTTTCCCGGGCCCGCCAGATTGCAGATTATATAGCCCAGCCTTAGATCGATAAATAATTCGATCGGGTATTCATTATTGAAAATAGCGAGCGATTAACAATTGTTGCTTGAAAGGTTTTGTTGACGCAGTTGATTCAGGTTTCAGGGTTGTGGAAATTGATCGTGATCTGTTAAGCACAAAATAAAGAATAAACACTATTTTAAAACAAGGTTAATTCTAAGAAACCATTAGATAACAATTCTAGCTATCTGCAAACTTGAGATTGGAGTAGGGTCTAAAGAACACGATTTCTAGTGGCTTCCCTTATAAATTATCTTCCAAATACAATCCAAAATATAATATATATTTTACACTTATTCACATTTAATTATAATATTAGTATTTTAAGCGAATAATATAAGCTATATGAATGACATTTTCATATTCACGTGTAGAACCCAAAACTAATATCGAACTGCAGAGTAAATTATACGAGTTCGTGCAAACACAGCGCAGCGAAAACTTTCTGAAAAGCACTGGCACTAAGGTCCAGTTATTATATTATAAAGGTTATCTAAATATAATAATGTGGTATATTAAAAAAAAACCTTAGTAACATTTTGGAGATTTGGAAAGAATGTTGCAACCTTTTTTATGTTTGATGATGAACTTCGATGAAGAGGAAGATGACAATCAAAACAACAGAATGGCAGGCTTTTTGATGTGGGCGTGGTAAAGAGATTTCATAATCATAAAGACTATCAAAAAATGCTCGAAGATCTTGGTCCCGTATTTTGTAAATTGCGTTTTTGTAGAAACAATACAACCCATCCTTGGACAGGTATCAAACTCATAAAAAGCTAAATTGGTTTTTCAAATACTGGCTTATATAATATAGAAATAGTGTAAAATGGAAACCAGAATTGCATATTGCACTGAGTTTGCATACTGATAGCTGATTCGTATTGAGTCAGTAATACCTTTCGTATTCAAATGGCGTTAGTTCTCGTACACTACATCTACACCTTATGTTTCTTTTCACTTACAGTTAGCTCACACAGAAACGCAACGCGTCGTGGCGCTGCATTTTTAGATAGCAATTTAAAATCAAAATTTATTAACTACACAATAAGATACAAGTTGCTGCCCGCCCGGTGACGCTCGAAATCCAAACTCTTGCAATGAAACGTGTATCTTGTGTAGCGAATAAAGTTCAATTGTGAATCCCAAACACAAAAAATGCAGAGTCGCGTCGCGTATCGGTGTGAGCTGACGCATAGCCGTTATCTTAGTGTCCCGGTAAAAGGTTCGAACCCACCACATTCCGAATTTTCGAACAAAGCAAAAGTTATACGTATGCATAATATCTAACAGCCAATCGGACTGACATTAAAGAGTTAATTATTGATATATTGTTGCACGAATAAAGAAAAAACAAATATAGCTTAAAAATGTGCAGTTTCTTTGTGATAAGACCTAGATCGATTTTTATTCCCCAAAACTCCGTGCATACTAAATTTCATGGTAATATTTGCAGCCGTTTTTGAGAAACCGATTATAATAAATATATTCGACATTGTCTGAAATGAAATTAAATGAAAATGAAATTAAATGTAAAAAAATATTTCCAATTGAAACTTAACTAGATTTTTTCCGTAAAGTCAACAGAAAAAGCTACCAAATCTCGTTTAATGTATAAGCTAAGATTTTAAACCATAACTTTTGTGTTTGTCTGTTTTTTTTAATATGATTGGAAAAATAACAGACATTACTTGGCATTCATGGACACCCGCAGTACTAGAAGAGTAATAAATGCGTTGCCGACCGTTTAAAGTTTAAACCATCACTTGAGCCTCCGATCTTCACTCATTCGGCGAAATGCAAGCGTGATTTTACGTCGCTTTTCTGTGAGATCGTGGTATCTTACCGGTTGAGGTATATTATTCAGGATTATTACAGCTATTGTTTGGAAAAATAATTCACTGTAAGTACAAAGCATAGCTACGGGTTCCTTTGAGGTTTACAATCAGCCAGTATTACTGAAGCCATGCTATGGCGAAGTTAATGGACATTTATTTTTGATATGACAACCCCTTGGAGGCTAATAGAATAGAGAAATCTCCCTATAATATGGGCATAAGTCCAAGAATCAGTTACAAGGCATGCCGGGCTTTATCTGCGACTAATTAAAAATGTGACGACAGAGTTTAGCGAACAACTACGTGAGGCCGGTCAAAACTACGCCTCGCCGTGTAATTACACCGTTTCATGCACACACATGTAACAAAATTACGCCTTAAGGTAGGTAGTCCGATCTACGCGACCGCGACGCGAGACCCCGCGACCAGCAAACCGGCGATTCAGGTTATCTGGGCACGCTCACGGGTCGCGCGACGCGGATCGCGGGTATTGCTTAGTCCTCCATATAAATTTATATTAAGCAATATTTTATTTCAATCAATTATTGCCAACCGACGTAGCTGTTTTCATTGTACTCGGTTATATTATGTAAAACGTATGTGCGAATTTTAATTGTATACTTTTTTAAAGAAGACGTGTCTGCAAGTGGGGATTATAATGATAAAAAAACCGGCCAAGATTTCAGATTTTTCAAAGCAGCCGTTTAGCTATTTTAACATTATTAAACCAGCGAGCCTTACAGTAGTCGCATATGAGGTGTAACATTTATGAATATATTTCAAAAAAGACGAAGCAAATTAGTACGATTTTCTAATATGAGGTCATTACATATTGAATTGGCGTTTTGTAAAGGAGGAAAATAAAGTAGTTTTTTTTTAATCATAATATATTTATTTAATCAAAGTATATATCATTGATATCTATGCGCTTTTGCCATCTCGTAGGTAGTTCATTGACTCTTTTTTTTTTTTAAATATTCGGACAGGAATCAATAAAATCTTTGAAGGCGCTTTGGACTGCCCCATCGGAGTTGAATTTTTTCCCTTGCAAGAAGTTATCTAAATTTCGAAGAAAAATGGTAATCTGTTGGAGCAAGGTCCGGGGAGTACGGTGGATGTCTTAGACATTCCACTTGAAGCTCCTCTAATTTGGTAGCCGTCTGTTGTGCAGTGTGTGGTCTAGCGTTGTCCTGAAGCAGCAGTGGCCTAGAGCGAATGACCAACCTCGATTATTTAGCAGCTAGCTTTTCCATCATGATTTACAGTTGCTGGCAATAGACATCTGCCGTAATCGTCTGGCCAGATTTAAGAAAACTATAGTAATGATTCGATTTAAAATCCCTTCATTAGTGTGCCGGATTAGTAATGTAACGCAGCAGTTGTCGCGCGTTTGTCGGTTTGCTACACTCAATTCATGAGGTACCCATCTATCAAGATTTTTCACCTATCCAATTTGCTTCAAGTGGATTAAAACAGTTTTATCACTAACACCGCAGCTTGCAGCTAACTCGGACGTGGTTTGCGATGGATTGGATTCCGGCCGTCCACGGGGCTTGTTCTGCAGGTCGAAATTTCTAGAACGAAAACGTTGGTACCAAAAACGCACTGTGTTTTCTTTTGCGACACCGCCGCCATACACATCATTAATCCTTCGAGCCGTTTCTGCAGCACTGGTGCCACGGTGGAACTCGTACTCGAAAATAATAAGATATTTCAAGTTTTCTATTTTGTAAACAGAGTGATGCAAAGAAAAAACCAAAAGAGGAAAAAACAAATGAATTACGGTTTTCGAAACACAATTAATGCATGAATAATAGCGGTATAAATTTGAAATTGGATTTCGCAACCAAAGAAGATATATTTGAGATCAAAGTGGCCAGTACGACAAAACGCCAATTTCATATGTAAGGACCTAATATGATAAAAAAATACGGAAATTTTTCCATCAAGCAGTGACAGAAATCAACATCAATATTTAAAAATTGTTTTCAATATTCAATATTTCAAATTAAATTACAATTCAATATTTTATTCGAATCTGACGGCCAACTATACCACCACGCGCTCATTAGTCAATTTAAATAGCGCGCGCTTCTGCGACTTCCTGTTACACACCCCCGTCCCATTTCACGAAATCACTCCCACAAACTGCTGGATAGCGAGAGGAAAGATGTTACACATTAAAATCGTCTTAGTAGCCTCTCAATGATTTTAAAAGCCCTATCTAATAATGTAGTAATTGTAACCCCAATGTGGTAGCGAGACAAAATAATCATCCTCACAATACGTGTACAGTGTACACCACGTAATGGTGTAGGTACACGAAAAAATAATATTTTTCGTGTTAATATTTTAGTATATTGTCGGCGTGATAAATACACATAATCATGCTAAGTTTCATCTTCATAGCACTAACCATTTGGACGGTAAGCCGATGACGAACGGACGGACATGACGAAACCATAAGGATTCCGAGACGTGAACTACTGAACACTTAACATCCAGTAAAATTGTACAAAACCATCCGTCTGCTCCTGTTCGACATAATTTAGGCTTTCCTTCGCGGAATTGCAAATTTGTACAAGGATTTAGGGTCTTACATTACCAGCATCGAATATATTATCAGGATTATGGAAGTGGGACACAGCAGTCGCAAGATGCTCCAGGATTACCATAAGGCGTTTCGGTACATTTTATCATAATTCTGTTCTGACACCAACAACGATCATCATCATCATCTGATACTTTAAACGAGACAAAAGTATTTGAGCATAACGTTAGAATACGAGACGGACAAAATCAATAATAAACAACATTATTAAAATGGCGAGGGAACGAAGGTGACCAGCGGGCGGCGACCATTATTTTAGCTAACTAAAACCGTGATGGACTTAAAAATATATATATATATATATATATATATATATATATATATTGTTATAAAATAATTGCAGGAAATTCATAATTAATGTGCTGAGCATAACAATAATTATCATATATGAGTAAAAATAGTACGGGCATAAAGCCTGTAGTTTGTTAATATAAAAAATATAAGATATTATATATAATCAGAATCTCGGAAATGGCTGCAAGTATTTCCATGAAATTTAGTATGCAGGGAGTTTTGGGGGAGAAAAATCGATCTAGTTAGGTCTTATCACTGGGAATCTGCACATTGACGCGGGTGACTAAGAGCCGTAAGCCCAAAGATAGCTTCGGACTTGGGCCGCACGGTGACCGGCCGCATGCGGCAAGTGACTAAAATCGACCCTGACGATCAACTCAGGCGATCGCCCTCGGTATATTTTCCCAAAATGCCCGCATGCGATTAGCCACCTGTGTCAATGGTCTAGCGATGATGCTTGGTAAGGCGATTTGTGAAACGGCCGCACGGCGAAAATCAACCCTTGCAAACCTTCCCTGAAAGGATTTTTTATATTCCATTCATTAACGGCTCGTAGTTATGTTCTATAACATAAGTTATGCTATTATTCAACATTAGCATAAACATATAGCTTTCTCTTGCAGTTTTGCCTGGCCCTCCATATTCTAGCCTCGTAGCCTCGGATGGAGGAAATTGACTTGATTTCTGGTTATATAAATAGATAATAATATTTATTACATATACATATAAATATATAATTATCCATGCATGGATCATCTTTCTTGTCAGATAATCAGGCGATCAGCCTGCACTATCCTAATCAGACTTGAAAACAATATTCCAACGCGGGGATTGAACCCTCGACCTTCGGAGTCGAGAACCAAGCCCTAACTAAACTACTGGACTACGGGTAAAAATAATACTTACTTTACGGGGGCGTCATTTTCTGTCTGTAATAAAAATGATAGTTGTAGTTTACTGACTCTTAATATTGATAAAACGAAATATATTACATTTTCGCTCAGTGCTAAAACCCTGCCACCCTCGAAGTACAAGATACAAGCTCATACGTGTGTTCAGTCTACTAACAATTGTGATTGCCCCACTCTCGCTAGAGCTAACACAGTTAAATATCTTGGTCTTCATATAGATATGTTGCTTAGTTGGAAATCTCATATTAACACATTAACAAACAGAGTAAGGAAGTTAATTCCTATCTTTAAAAGTCTGAGATCTGTATCAGATATCGACAAACAATGTTGTGTGTATACTTTGCCCTCGTGCAAAGTATATTACAATACTGCATTGTGACTTGGGGTGGAATTGGCACTACTTATATGCTGCCGCTTGAACGTGCTCAGAGGGCTATTCTTAAAGTCATGCTAGGGAAACCTCGAAGATATAGTAGTGAAACATTATATAAAGAGGCCTCCGTTCTAACAGTTAGACAACTTTTCATGTTTTACACAATTTTGCGTAAGCATAAAGACCCAGAATTAAAAAATTATATGCTCCATAAAAGGAGAAAAGCTAGAAATGTTTGTCCCAGTGTCCAGCATTACACTGCCGTCGCCAAGCGCCATTATTATGTATGTAGCTCTCATATATACAATACAGCTAATCGCGTGATAAATAATATAATTTCCCTGAGTTTTACAAACGTAAACAAGAATTAATTATATAGAAAGTATACTCTCGTACACTTTGTAACAATAGCAAACGCGGACTCACAGGCGCACACACGCACACACACACACACACGCACGCACTCACGCACGCTCTCACACACACTCACGTACGCACAAACTCACGCACGCGCACACACACACGTACACACACGTACACACACACACACACACACACACACACACACACACACACGCCAGCAAACACCTGATGGCTGATAATATTATACGCATAGCTGCCTCCCTAGTAGTAATATTTGAAACTGATCCCAAGACACTATGTCGTAGGGCCAGGGAGTACCAGCAAATTATGCCTGCTTTTTGTCATACAAAGGTTATTATAAATTTTATGTGTCGTGGTAATATACTTTACCAAATATTATAGTGTTAACTGTTTTAAATTATTCAGTTAAACAAACTATGTAGTACTAACTGGAGTGTTTTTGTCTACCTTCTGATTTTCTGTTTTGAGTAGGTATATTATAATGTACCAGAGTGGAGGACGCCGGGAGCTGTGTCACAGTTTATACTAGTACAGCTCCCAACGCTAACTACTGAATAATTACATAAACTGTACTATTATGTTCTTATAATCTGTAATCTGTAAACATTTATATGTATGTGATTGAAAAATAAATTATAAAAATTATAAAATTATAGCGCTGCCATTTCATTATTTTTCTCATGCATACTGCACATGAATCAGGCTAGGGAGTAAATCAGAAGGTGACGGGCATTGTTAATATTACGGTCAGTAAGTCAACGCCTGAGCCTACTAGATTTATGGACACTAATATTGATTAGATGTATACGTGCAGTCGGGAAAAAAAAAATTACCATATTGAGCTACTTCTAAAATAATTTTACACCACGTCAATCTGGTCCCGTGGTAAGTTCTCGAAAAACTTGTGTTACGGCAACCGAAATGTAACATCTAATGGTTTTTATATTATACTTATATTATTAAAGATTTTAACTATATTATACACATATTGAATACACACCCATGACCCAGGAACAGAGAAAACTTTTTGTTCCCTTGCGGGATTCGAGCCCACGACCTCCGGCTTACTGTGATGCGACGACTACGTCACAGTAACCACGTCATTATAACAGGAGAGAATTATAAGGACGTTCAAACTACTAAGCATTCATGTTTTCGTAGTTACATAACCACTAGCTTATCCCGTTTACATTACCCGTTGAATATATAACTTGGATACCTAGATCTCCTACAACACGAGGAGGATACTGCACTAGCCCACTGAGGGTAGACTTCACAGGCCTTAAATGACTAGTTTCTTAACCGTTTGAACGTCCGCATAATGCAACTTAATTAATATTATATCTAGCAATATCCCGCGAAAAACACCCACAACATGCAAGCAAATGTGTGAATGCGTGCATAAGCATGCGTAAAGCACCTTCCTCCTCCCACACTGCTTATGCGTACACTCAGAAACAAGATCGTGCAAGGCCTCACACCACCATGCAGGTTGCAAAACTGAGCTCGGAGCATCCTCAGGAAGTGGACCTGCGAACAAAGTTCGTTAAGACTTGACTCGCACATTGGCTTGCAGGTTGTGGGTATTTTTTCGAGGGATATCGCTGGATATACATAATATTAATTAAGTTGTATGCTATGGATTTCCGCAAAGTAACGCCTGATTATATTAACTATGTCCGCATAATAATTGTGTATTCCTAGTGGTCGACCAGTGGTCGAAATTCACCCATAATTCAAATAATGTTTATGTTTGAACTTTATAAGTGTTCTTTAGCCTCTCAAATATTAATAAAAAATATCGGTTGTCTGTAAAGTCGGTTTACTGACGATAGTTGAACGTGACAACGTCATAAGAAATGGAACGCCTCAGAGCGAGGTAACACCGCATGAGTCATGTTTAGCGAGGTAACGCCGGTAATTCCGGTAACGCCGGTAACGCCGCATGAGTCATGTTTTTTCGTGCGTGCAGCCAGCTCCATCGAATTATAAGACGTTGTCACGTCAAACAGAAAAGTTGAAGTTTGTCAATGTGACTCTCACATTGATAAACTTCAACGTGCGACAAAATTGTATAAAATTTATTAATTTAATGTATTTTTTAAGTAATATTATACAAAAAAATATTAGTGCCGTTCACGCCTCCTCTATTTAATATTTAACTGTGTCAAATTTGATACTCCTGCATCTGCATAATTTTCCTAAAAAAAAGAGTACAACGTTTTTGATGCACGTATTAATATAGACGGTACCTACGACTAAGAATTAACCTGCATACTGCCAAAGCCTTCATAGTTCGAATTCAATAAAGCTTAACAATTACTTTCAATGCGATGAAACGTTTCATTTCAATCAGTCGTCGCCGGCTGTCGTATCAATTATTGTATTGTGGCGCGAAAGTGCTTTCATTTCACACTGTTTAGTAAAACACAATTAATCAACAAAATTAAAAGTTGTTCTGTTGTCTGTTGCATCGTAGCTCCAAGCGAATAGAGAGGTTTTGATGCAGTTCTCTTCGGTGAAAAGCTGACATGTTCGAGATAGATTCTCGTATTTAACTCATTTTTATTTACTTCAAATGAACTATAAATGAATCATCTTGATATCATAAACAGATTTATGGAGTGTGGACCAATCAAAACGCGTAAGACGTTGGTTCGACGTATATGGGAATACCATTTTGCTATTATAACATATCGAGACCGCACTGAAACTGTATTATTGTAAAATTATATTAGCAGAATTGGCGTCCTGGAATATTATTTTTATTTTATTTTGTAAGGAAGACCAACAGCTATCAGTAATAACAACATAAAACTATTCTAATCATTTGAAAGCCAACACGTCCTCACATGTAGAAGCTGAATAGGTTAACTGGAGTTAAACATAGTGTACACCAGGGATCCCCAAACTATTTTGGACAAGTGACCCCTTTTCCAAAATGAACTGTTATCTCAGACCCCCATGGCCAAATTACATACTTTTAAGATCAACCCCCTTATTCATAATGGTCCGCTAACTTAAAACAGCTGCTACAGAGTGTTATTTTTCATTCTGACTTAGGTCAATAGAAGAAGACAGAGTAATTAGCAATGCTTTAAGTTAGCAGAATATTATGAATAAGGGGGCCTATCTTTAGTTTTTTCCTATTGAAACAAAATACCTAGGTACTAAGATACCAACTGGAAAACTTTGCACTTGGTTAAGTGAGTAAAGTTGACTTCATTTTCTCATCAAAATTTAACAAAATAAAAAGACATACAATTCAGTTAATATCAAGTTTAATTTATAATGATTATTACAAATTAAGTACTTAAAGAATCTTAAGTAGTTAGGAAATTATATTTAAAAAAGTATTAATTTGCAAAGAGAAAATAAAACATGCAGTGTGATGGATGAACCTGGTGACTATCTACCAATCTAGCTACATCTTTTCTTTGTTTCGTCAAAATGTTTGTTACCACACTGAAGCTTTTTTCAACTAGGTATGATGATGGAAAAGCGATAAGGTATTTTTCAGCAATGTTCCACAATGTAGGATACTGTGTTCAATGTTGCGTTGCAACCAGAACTTCTGATAGCCTTGGTTGAACTTGTGCTTAAGCTCTTCGTATGTGCTGATGGTAATCAACTCTTCTTGCATTATCACATTGGCTTCTTCTATGGCTGCGGTACTGTACGGATTTATTATCCATTGAGGAATTTGTAAATTTAAAAGATCCTCTCAAACCTCTCCGTAAAATCCTTGTGTAATACGTCCAAGTGAGTGACATATAATAAAATGTCATCAACTTGAAGCATTTCTGGTAATTTTAACAAATGCGGAAACTGCGAATATTGTTTTCTGCCTAAATTTTGTTTATAAAGGATTAGTTTACCCACGAAGGCCGATATTATTGATTTTGTTTTAATCAAGTTAAGATCGTCACCCTGCAGCTGCAAATTAACTCTGTTGAACATTTCAAAGATATCACTCAAGCAATAAATATCTGTTTTCCAATTGTTCAGATTTTCTTTCAAATTCGGATCTTTTTCTTGTAAAAACTTTAACACAGATTCAAAAATGGCTGAAAATCTTTCTAAGCAAGAGCCTCTTGATAACCAGCGAACTTCAGTGTGCAGAAGTAATCGAGTAAAGACTTCGTCATTTTCCTCACATAGCTGAGCAAATAACCGAGAGTTCAAAGAATTGCTTCGAATCTTGTTGATATCATTTATTACATATTATTGTAAAGACTTATGCAATCTAGGACTCAGCTTTTTGCTACTAAATGCTGCCTGTGAATCACGCAGTGAATAACCAGTACATCAGGCAGTTGTCGCTTTAAGTGAGCTATAAAACCACGATGACGATCAACCATAGACGGTGAACCATCAGTCGCAACAGAAACAATGTTCTTCCATGGAATACCTTTGTCAGTAAAAAAATGTTCCACGGTCTGAAAAATCGATTCTCCTCTGGTATTAGTCTCTAAATATGTAGCAAAAAGCAGTTCTTGGCACATATTTTCATCTTTGATATATCGAACATATCCTAACAACACAGCTTCATTTCCGGGTACTGTAGACTCGTCCAACTGGAGAGAGAATCTGTTGGTCTGTAAGAACTTGCATAAAATGTTTTCCACATCGCGTCCCATCTCGTCTATGCGTCTCTTAACGGTGTTATTGCTCAAAGGTATTCTCTTTAAAATATCATGTGCGGGCTTGTGCAACACATTGTTAAGGACCTCCGCAATGGCTAGTAAGATAAGCTGCTCTCCAATTGTGTGGGGTTTCCCCGACTTCGCTATTAGTAAAGATATATTATAGGACGCTCGTAAACCATCATCGTCTTTAATAGATGATGACGCAAACATCGATCTTATGGATGGCCTTTTGTCTAGTTTTTCTTTAAGTGCTTGAAAAAATGACAAGGGCTTACTTTTTTTGCCAGCATGTACTCTTGATAAGTGGTCATCCATTTTTGAAGGCTTCATGGCATCGTTACTGAATACTTTTTTACATATGAGACACATCGGCAAGTGTTGATTTGATGGAGATGCAATAAATCCGAACTTCAAGTAGTCCAAAATGTATTGTCTGCATTTATTTTTCGTGTCCACCATCATAGAACTCTCAGTAATCCTGCAAATAAAAAAAATAAGAAACTACCTAAATAAAAAACAATAATAAACTGTTAAATTTGCACACTATCTTATTTTTATCACACCCAGGTAACGGATGTTTGTTAGGTATTACTGACTTACTCATTGCTAAACTTGGATACCTATATTAGGTAAGTAAATATACGTAGTAGGTAATTAGGTATAGAAAATTTGTATTAGGTAAGTAGGTACCTATCAGCATAAGAACGAAAACCAAAGCAAACTGAACACTTCAAAGTTTAGGTACCTACCTACTTAACAACTTAAGAGTAAGTAATTTTTACAAATACTTTTATACTTACCTATTTAAAATATGTTGTGTTTACCATAGGGCAAAAAAAATTACAATCAAATACTAAAACAAATTAAACTAGTAAATTTTTACAATTGAAACAACTGAGGCAACTGCAAACTGTTGCAAACAATCTACAGATAGCTCAACTGATCACTATCACACACTGGGGCAATGCTGATGCGCTGTGCCGGAAAAAACTGTTTGGTACTTAGACTGTAAATTTTTCATAGACTGCAGATATTGTATGGTTACGCTATTAACTCGCGTAGGGGGCTCAGCATTTTGTAAATTCTTTTTCAGTCACTTTACTTCACTTAATTTAGCTATGTAATAACTTTGTAATTTCTTGAAATAAGTTAGTACTTATATGAGTTATTATCGTTCAAGCTCCAACGAATTTAAAAACGCAAATGAACTTTCAACCTAAGTGCAAGCTCATTAAATAGTAAAATATCAGGAACACGTTTGGACTTGTTCATCGTTCGTGTTAAATTGCGTAAGCGTCAAATAGAGAGCAAGTCAAAACGCGCCTGAAAGACGTACGCTCGAACTCATTATCTTGCACAAACTTGTCCACACTGACTTGCCGAGTTTTTCATCTTGTACGAACTTGAGACTTTACATTATTACTGCAACAAAGCTATTTCCTACAAAAATATTTATTATTTTTAGTACACGTAACACAACATAAACAATACAGTACCTACCTATCTTGAATGTTTTAAATAAAAACTTGTGTTAATTTAATAGGGGTCGATTTTTAGACCTCGTCGACTCCCAAAATCAGTTTTCGTTTATGTCGACCCCTAGTAAACCGATATCGACCCAAAGAGGTCGATATCGACCACTTTGGGAATCCCCGGTGTACACTAATACACGCTAATTTGACACAGTTTATAAATTATAAAGAAAGAAACAGTCACAAGTGTACTACTACACAAACTATCAAGTGGTTAGCTATAGAGCAATAGTACATTTATGATAAAAGTTAAAAACTTATATAGACCCATTTAAATTTTGAAGTACCTAGATAAAGTACAAAGATAAAGTCAGAACTACGTTACTGGAGCAAATATTGGTAAAGTAATCGCTTAGCTGTCGCTGTGCCAGTTGTGAATAAATCTAAGTCCACAGATTTACAGATTTTATTTAAATTGTTACCTGAGCGCAAGACAAACGAGTTCTTCCGATAGTTTGTTGTGACTACTGGTAGAAAAATAAGGGGGCTAGATCTAAAGATTCTTATAGGTGTATTTAAGTTGAGTTTTTCCAAAAGTTCAGGCGAATCGATTTTATTGGAAGCTATCTTAAGTAAGAAGATTAAGTCAGCAACATCACGTCGGATCCTTAACGGGACCAGGTGATGTCTTTTACATAGTTCTAAATAATTTTCTGAGTTATAATACATTTTTAATCTATAGCAAAGATATCGAACAAATTTCTTTTGAATATTTTCGATGCGATCAATGTATTCTTTGTACCTAGGATTCCAAACTTGAGAGGCATACTCCAAGTGAGGGCGCACATAGGTACAGTATAATGTTTTTATTGTTTTGATGTCCTTGAATGATGCCGCACATCTTAGAACAAAACCAAGCGCTTTGTAGGCTTTTGATACTATTTTATGTATGTGTGTGTCAAATAGTAATTTAAAGTCATGATAAATGCCTAAATCACGAACTGTTGTGAGGCGCTGTAATGGTTGTTGCTTGAGCAGTACGAGCATTACGGTCAGTTTTCTTGAAAAGGTAACAACACAGCGCTTGGAGGGATTGAGATCCAGACCATTTAGAAATCAATACTGCTCAAGACGCGAGATGTCAGCCTGGAGTATAGATACATCAGTTTGAGACGATATAGTTAAGAATATTTTCATGTCATCTGCGAAGCAAAGTAATTGAGATGAATGTAAACAACTTTGAATATCGTTAACCATTATTTTGAAAAGGAGAGGGCCAAGCAACGATCCCTGGGGAACTCCACTAGGGATGTCTACCCAACTAGAAATATAATTTTTAACAACTACGGCTTGGGACCTTTGGTCAATATAGGAAGAGAACCATCTAAGACGATTCCCTGCGACTCCCATGGATGCAAGCTTCTTTATAAGTATAGTATGGTCTATACGGTCAAAACATTTAGAGTAATCGGTGTAAATTACATCAACTTGCTTGCCAGTATCCATGGCCTGCGTTAAATAGTCATTGAAAATCACTAAGTTGGAGACTGTGGATCTTCCACATAGAAATCCATGTTGAAAGGAACCAAAAGAGGTCTTCAGAGCCGGAAATAATTGATTATATATTATACGCTTGAGAACTTTAGCTACTATACACAACTTTGAGATGGGTCTATAATTTGTAACATCAGTTTTAGGCCCCTTTTTATGTACCGGGGTTAAAAAACGCAGATTTCCATATACCTGGGACTAATCCCTCCCTAAATGACTTACTAAATAATAAGGTTATGGGAATCGCAATCGAAGTAGCAGTAGATATAAAGAATTGAGCTGGCAAGTTGTCTGGTCCGGCTGATTTAGAAGTGTCAAGCTCCAGCAAAAGTTTTCTGACCACATCACATTGAATATTAATGTTAGAGATATGTGAAACTGAAAAATCAATCGGTGAACTGGGATTAATATTACCGGGTTGGCTCGGCGGAGCTGGGGGTGTCTGGGCGAAGAAGGAAAGAAAATAAGATGAAAAAGTGTCACACATTTCACTACCTGTGTTTACTTGTAAATTGTTATACTTAAGACTGCACGGAAAGGTAGTTGAATTAGAATTGTTCCGTGATTTAATATAGGTCCAGAAGTATTTAGGGTTTTTAACGATAGACTTTTCGACGTTATTTATGTACGTCTGATGACATTCTCTTTCTAGGTACTTCACTCTGTCACGAAGCAGTTGAAATGATTCAAGATCAGTAGGATTGCCGTAGATATTATATTTTCGTAAAAAAATATTTTTTTCTCTAATCAATTTGATCAGTGGTTTAGAATACCAGGTAGGGTAAGCTTTATTGGTTAACTGTTTAGTAGAGATGTACTTATCGATAAGGTTATTAATAGAATCGTAAAAGTATTGTACTGAATCCTCCATAGTTCTATTCGAAAATTCAAGATTCCAATCGATCTTACATATTTCAGAGTTAACTGCGACGTAGTCGCCTTTGTAAAATAAACACTTCGTACGAGGAGCCGGATTTAAACAATCTAAAGTGACAAAATCCAGAGTAATACATAAAGCACTATGTAGGGGGTCAGTTGGCACCAGGGGGTCAAGAGATTCCACTACCTTGACTACGTCATTTGAAATTACTAAGTCTGGTATTCTACCCTGGGAGTTTAAAACACCATTGTATTGGGCGAGACCGTGCATGTGTAGCTCGTCAATAAGTAAAATTTCATTTGGAGACTGATAGTCAGATGGACTATAGCTTAAATCATTATTTAAATGGCACCTAATTTTACTCATATTGAAGTCGCCGATTATTAAGTATTTATCAAGAGGATTTCGCAAAAATATGTCGTTAATCTTATTAAAATAGTTACTTATTTGTTGTGAGAAAGAATTACCTAATGTTTGTGAGCTCAAGTATAAAACACATAAATGTAATTTAACAGAAATCTGCTTACCCGAGTTAATTATCAATGTTACCCATAAATCTTCGGCGGATGACTGGAAATTTGGTTGCGATTTAACTAGTAGATCTTTATGAGTTGCTATAAGTACACCTCCACCATACTTCTGCTGTGTGGAAGAGTAGTCGCGATCGCGGCGCCAAATAACAGAGCGATCGTCAAAAATCTCACTATCAGCGATCCCGTCCAACAGCCAGGACTCCGTCAAAAGTATAACATCATAATTAGCCGTACATTTACCGTGCACCGCCGTTACATTCTGATAGTACATAATTAGTGGTGAATTTTTATCCGTAATTAAAAGTAGAATAATTGTAGGATACAGAATAATAACAGACTACTTTAGGTATACGGTAACAATAAATACTAGCACGGAAAACTCGTTTGCGTAAGGTGCGTGCAGGCCAATAAACACAGTAATTAAAACGCACGTGCAAAAGTGAGACAGATATATGTTTAGCCGTATTCACTACAGGCGCAACAACGCGATAAGCAATACAAAAGACGCTCGAGCGAGGACAAAGAAGGTAGATAGATAAGGAATGCATGTCAGGGGTGCTAAACAATTGGGATTGAGTAGTGTTAGAATTTAAGTAAATAACAATTATTTTAATAAATCGCATAGATAAGTGCTGTTTATGGTTATTAATTTTTTTATGGTTAATAAAAAATTATGATTATTAAAAATACTGCCGCCCATAGACACGGGACACACCAGAATTGTTACAAGTGCGTAATTGAAACTACACTTTGCTGAACTAATCCACAGGTAAACGGGTAAAAGTAAACACCTAGACAAATGTTCCATGAAAGGATGACATCATACCACTCGATTCTCGCACGTGACGCACAGTGTGTAAGGGGCCTTATCTAAACATAATTAAGCGCAACAGTTATCTTGTTTAACTAAACAAGATAACTGTTGAATCGTTACGGAATTATATCGAGTTCTTGTGTAAGCGCCTTGTCTGACAAGCTTATTTTTTTACTTATCTACCGATTAAGGGAAACGTTAAGGGAGCACAAATAAAGCCAATAGGGGTTTTAGGTTAACAAAAAATATTTTACGGACACACGCAACGCCAGAACCCCCTATTCTCGTAATTAACTTACACTTTCGTTTTAATTTTGTTGAATTCTAAATGAATCGTTTTGATACCATAAACTGATTTTTGGAATTAGAGCCAATCAAAACGGGTTTGTGGTTGGTTACGTTTATGAGAAAACGTCACACATCAATTTGGTCCTATACCACCGGGGCGACACTCTCTATAAATGACAGCTCGAGCACTGACTGAATGTCAGCCATGTTGACGTAAGTCTAAGTTTGACATCCAAATAATTTCTAACGTCGCGTCAGACGAATCTATCATAAATATTATTAAATTATATAGTCAATTATAACAAAGCACGAAACGACCAGCGGCCAGTGTGAACGAAAGTCCTGGCTGGAAAAAACTCACGCCCCGCTCGCTGCGCGCATCCCCGGCACGTCTAGCCACGCACACATATCTACAAGCTGTCAATCGTGTAAGTCTATCGAATGACGGTTCTTTACTTTAGTAGTATATAATATGCTTTGCCTGTACTAAATATCCGAAGAATTTGTATCACAGGTACTAGACAACGGAAATATATTAAACTAGCTGATCCGACAAACTTCTTACCGCCATATTTTTGCCGTCAATACTGTCTAAAGTCTAACATTTTAATAATTCTGTCTCATTTGCACACTCACTTTTCGGAGATTTTAAAATACACTTTGCTATCATTTTATTTAATACTTTTTTTTCATGCGAACCTTCTCCTGACAATAACACACACATAAAAGAAACATTTATCCGATTTGGTGCAGTCGTTTGGAAGTTAAGCGCGTACAAACATTTCGGTGATTCATTTTGTTTATACATACTAGCTGACCCGCCGAACTTCGTACCGATAATTTTAGATGTGTGTTTTAGACAGTCTTCTGTCTCATTCGCACACTCACTTTTCGGAGATTTTTAAATATTTGCTATAATTTTTTCATACAAACCTTCTCATGTCAATAACGAACACATAAAAGAAAGATGTATCCAATTTGGTGGAGTCGGTATACGCGTACAAACATTTCATTAATTTGAACATGTAGATTATATAGATTCTGTTCTACTATACATATATTTAATACACATCGACCACCCAGGAACATAGAAAAACATTTTGTTATAGTGCATACAATTATATAATTTAACTACTTCAAATTGTGCTAAAAAAAGATAGTATTTTCCTATTTATCTAAAGGTGGAGTGCTAGGTTAATAATTATACAAATTCATTTTGTCCCTGAAACATATTTTAATAGACAACAGTTTTTGTGTACAAAATAAGATACAGTATATAAGGTATATAAGGTGTTGATGAACATTGTACTCCCCCGCGCAGCCTTCTAGGAGGAAAAAGAAGCCGAGCTCCAGGAGGAAAGATGCCACATCCCCTGTGGCCTCCCCCTGCGATGCCGCCTCTATCGTAGCCAGCACCCAGCTGGTGCTTGAGCCACCCGCACTCGCTCCACCGCAGCCGGACCTCACGCGGGCCACTCGACGCCTCCCGCGTCCCCCGCGCACACCTAGGAACACCTCCGCGGCCACCACAGCCGTGGAAATAGCCTCCACCCCGGAGCCCGCAAATTACGCGGCTGCTCCGCACACACAACCTCCGGTGCTCCCTCCGCCGCCCCAAGAGTCGGTGCAAAGCAAGGCCCCCGCATCGACTGCAGAGCTTCTGTAGTCTCTCCTCTCCCTGGCCGTGAACTGCGTCCAGAAGGTTCTGGCCGGGGAGGAAGTCTTCCCAGCCGTCATGCAGGCCTTCTTACAAGGCACTCCCATTATAGCCGCTCTTACCCAGATCTGGCTCCCCAGGCCCTAGCTCGGACCCGCGCCCAGATATCTCCGGCATGCAGAAGCTCCTATCAGAGGAGCCGACTGCGATTGCCGGAGATCTGCGCCGCGCGTCCCGGACTCGGGACACACACGTGCTACGCACCGCCCCCCCGCGCTCCTCGAACGCGTTTAATTTTATTTCCGAGTTGTAGGAACACCAAACCTCCGAGCGAGCGGAAGCCACGTGCCCGGTCAAAACGCCGACCCGCTGCCGTGGCATACCTGCTCGCCAAACGGCTACCGTCCACGCAGACACCAGATCCTGGGAGCATCTCGGAGGCTGCTGAGACGCCCCCATGCGCGGTGCGCCCCCCGACAAGCACCGTTGGATCGATGCCCCCCTCCCCTACCCCGCGCCGGTTGTAAAAACCGGCGCAAATACTTCTAGTGCGCCCGGAGTATGACGTGCCCTATTGCCCAACACGTCAGCCCCGTGGCAGCCTCTTTCCCCCCCGACATTAAGTCTGGGGCTCGGGAACACCCTCCCCCCCCCCCCTCTTTTCCCTGGTCGGTTGTGTCCGTGGTCGGCAAAAGCGGCGCGTGCGGGAGTGGACTCATACACGCTTCCTGGTCCCCGGACCAGGACCCCAGGCGTCGCCGGAGTCGACCGCAGGTCTTGGCCGCCCACGGCCCTCGCCACCATTTTATTCTTTTGCTACCTCGGGTTTCCCCCGCGCTCTGCCGCGGGGGGTCTTCCCTAAAAACTGGTTAAATGCGCCCAGTACTCGTACTGGGCGCGCCATCCCACCCCAATTAGAGGGGCTCTAGCCCCTGGTATTGTTCCCCGCCCAAGGCCCTTTTCAGGGGCCCGGCGCGAGAAGACGTCTCCGGTAAATGAACATTGTTAATTGTGTAATGATGACATTATATTGTCTCAGTCCCTCTTTTGATGTACGGGTACGTTCTGTGTACGTCCTATAGCTTGATATTATAATTTGATTTATTGTTTAATTTTGTATTACGAACTCACGGTCGCCATTTTGTTTTTAACTCGTTTAATTAATGCAATCGCTTAGTTCCATGGTCAATTTCTTCCGTATGAGTTATATTTCCGCAGAGATTAGCGGTTCGAATACACGCGACACGGTCGGTCGTCGATAAACACCTGGACCTTATTGCTATAGTTATAAGATCTAAAATTTGTGAACCGGATTTGTCGACGACTGGTCCAATAATATAATATATTACTAAAGTACACGATACGGCACATCGTTTGCGACATAAAACTTTCATAAATTTGTAGGAAATTATAACGATTTTAGAATCAGCATCTCTGATTTTAAATGTAGGTGTAGTAACCTATACTGGGTGATATTTTATTCCATTTTGAGAGAAACAGGATATACATGATAACAGAAGAGAATAGGAGAGAACAGGATAACATTGGTAGGTACATGAAATAGAGTGCTATGGCATACTTGAGTTTCCTATTTTCTTTTTTCTAGCTTGGTGAAAATTTGTTTTACAACATTGCACTGCTAATTTAAAATCATTATTTACTAATTTATACATTTAAAAAGGTATTTCAGAAAAAAGAAATGAAATTACAATACATTGTCACACTATTGACCCCTGCTAAAGGCACTTCTCCGGAAACAAAATTTTCGATGATTAGATGAGGCATACTTCTGTAACCAGGGCCTTTAGTCAATATGCATTCGATAATTACGACGGCGAAGTTCAAAAACAAAATGTATGGGATTTGACATAAGGCATCGCAAGCGCCGTATCACTTAGCGATGACTTATGTCAAATCCCATACATTTTTGATTTCGAACTTTGCCATAGAAATTATCGAATGCATCTTGACTAAAGGCCCAGGCAACCTAACGGCATGAAAGAAATTGCTTTATACAGTTAAGCCTTATGCCTAATAAGAAACAATTTAATTTTTAATTAATTGGAGTTTATGTATAAATTAAAAAATATTAAAAATCCATTCTCCTCATTCACTCGGGACATCCGTTTGGAATTATTTGGAACAAAATTATCGATGTTGCATTTTCCATAATTTTTTATAAACTAGTTTTTGCGCGCGATGCCCCCGTTGCACCACCGTGGGGATAAATTTCGAAAAACTCTTTTTAAATAACGGATATCTACTATACGCCAAAAATACCATCTGCATGCCAAAATTCAAAGCAATACGTCCATTTGTTGATATTTCACTACCCATCTTTACTCTATACCCATTTCACCTTTTGGTTGACAAATAAAAAAAAATTATACGTACTCAATGATTTGTATATATTTACCATTCATGTAAAATTATTTCCAATTAGTTCAGATAACAAATTTCATGGAAATCGGTGAAGATTTTAAATATATATATATATATATATATATATATATATATATATATATATATATATACTGTAATAAAATTATCTTGTTATCCAGCAAATTGCCTGCAGAAACTGCGCTGGAAGCCATTTTAACAAAGAAGGCAGATATATATAAGGTTTATATTTTATGCTCAATTGTATTTTCCAGTGAATTATTATGCAAAATACAATCTGTGGTAGCGAAATTCTCGATTCAAAAGCAACTTATGTAAAGTGGAACGAACAAAAGTACGCTTAACATTCCAAATCTGTAGCACTATAGCAGACTCCGCTGTATGTGTCCGTCCGTCAGTCCGTCCGTCGGGATTTCCGAAAGACATTAGGATTGTGGTCGCACTGTACTGGCATACAATTTTCTTTCTTTTTTCAAAAATTTACGTTATCGATAGTACCTTTAAAGCTTCTAATATGAATATTCTTCTTCTTTTCAGGTGAACGAGGGCCAGCCAGCGTCTGAGTTATTAAACTTGTAAGTAAATACTGCAAAGTTTTTAGTGATTGAGCTAATTTAGCACTTAATCCTACTATTAACATTATAAATGTGAAAGTTTGTGAGTATGGATGTATGGATGATCGTTACTTTTTACTGAACGGATTTTGATGAAATTTGGTATAGTAGTAGTTGGTGCTCTGGATTAAAACTTAGCTACTTTTTATCCCGAAAAGTACAGTGTTCCCGGGGTATACTGTATTTACGCGGGCGGAACCGCGGGCAACAGCTAGTATATGTCATAATATGTGTTCTTACCTTCTCCGTTCAGATCCAAATTAATCGAAACATCAACAACAGAAACAATGTTCTACTTTTTTAAACATCCTGCCAAATAGAACAAAATAACCAACACTGTATTCTCCCGTTTTTTTTTATAATTAAAGTTTGCTCCATAAGAAACGATTTTCATATATTATATATGATTTTCATAAATCTATGGGAGTAAAATCGAATTCTTGATGTCACACGGTCACTCAGTCACACGGTACGGTGCCGAACGATGTTAGCCAAAGATACGTCGGTCGCTTTGCATCGCACACCAAATTTAACTTTTTAGAGTAAACTCCAATCGTGCGTCGGAGCTGACACACACAAACGAATAGTGCTCTGAATCACTCGAGAGAACCTCCTCCGGTTTTTTTTTTTGGTTTACAAAAGGATAGTATATTAAAAATCAATATTTTCAAAGATACTGCGGATTGTTTGAAGCACTTTTGTGAGTCTTGTAAAAACGCCCCATACAAAAGTTGTACAAGTAGGTGACGTCACATGTTGTGTCGTCACACGTCGAATGTTGCTACGAAATGTATGGCCATATGCACAACATTTCTGATATCTCCGAAGTTTGCACGTTTATTTTCATACTCACCATAGTGAATCTTTTTGTATTTGATGTAAGTAAACTAATTCTGTAGGTTTTTTACACCAATGTTGTAAAAAAATATTTCATCTTTTTTGTGACTTCGAAATGCATATAATTACAAAACTACACATAAAATCTTAATTCTTTTTACATTCATCAAATTGTAATACCTAATTAAATCTTAATTATGAATAATAAACTAATTTATTACACGTAGAAAAATACCCAACTATAAAAATATGTATATATCCATACCTATTACCAAATTAAATGTCGCTTATTTGCCAACCATCAAAAATGTCACGCTAATTTGATCGAATTTAATCTTTTTGTTTACGTTAAGATTGACCTAGCAAGAACATTTGACAACTGCGTAAACGTAAAAAAGAAAGAACGAAAAAAACGTTACGTAATCGCCACAGTCAAATGTTCCTGCTAGGCCCACTGGACATAATATTTATGAAATACCTATCTAATTTTAATTATTTTTAAGCACCACATTAGCAAAATGACCGGATTACGCGTTCATTATCTTCAGATTAAACGACAGGTCCGGATTTTAGCATAATGGGGATGATCTCCTTATCGGTCGCCCACAATATACCTGCAGTGTGACCTCGGTATAAATATATTTGCATTAAATTTATAATCTTAAACTCACCTTTAGGAGACCTACTAAAGTATGTTGTCTCAAAACTAAGTTAGATCGACCCTTATGGGGTCTGAGCCTGAGAAGCCTGAGAACTGAGCCGGTCAATTTATTATGACCTTGTTAAATAATATAGGGATATACTTATACCTACCTAACTTTTATACCTACGGTATATTAGTTAAGTCTTTGCCAAAAACGAATTTACCTAATGTGTATTTGTCTTACCTTGAGACTTGTTCAGGTTTGCTCATGATAGCTAGGGAATGAACATATTTCAAAAGTAAGTTGGGCGCTTATGACCCCATGTTTAAAAAAGTCTCGACCACAAACCAAAATAATATTAGATTGTACAATTTTTCATTCACATTTATTTATTTATTTATTTACACTTAATGCACAAAAACAGGCACATAGGCGGACTTAATGCCATATGGCATTCTCTACCAGTCAACCTTTAGGCGTACAAAATCAAAATTGTGCAGGTGCTAATAGAGAAAAAAAAAACAAAACAAGTCAATAATCAGCTCTAAATAAAATAATAAGATGTAGCTAAAACACATAAATAAAGTAGTATAATATAATGACACAAAATATATGTATATAAGTAACAAAATCCAAATAATATGCCATATAATATTAAAAAATATAAATACCATACTATATAATCTATAAATAATAATAATATAATATACTAGGATTCTGCCAATTGTGTCGCATAAAACTCACGGACTCTGCGCTTAAACGTGTCTCTGGTTTTGGACATCCTGATTTCTAGAGGAAGAGCATTCCAGAGAAGAATAGCCTGTATGTTGAAAGACGAGTGAACGATACCGGATCTATGGGAAGGGCAAAAAAGAAGTGCGTTGTTAGAGGATCGGAGGATCTTGTCGTGACTGCTGCAAAGATACTGGAATGATGAAGTTAGATATTTGGGAGTATTTGGATGATGTAACAGAGAGTACAGCATACACAAGGCCCGTACAGAGCGGCGCTGTCGTATTGGTAACCAGTGCAGCTTACAGCGATAGGCGGAAACATGATCAAATTTTCGCAGATTGAAAATAAATCTTAAACAAGAATTGAGAAGGCGATCAAGTTTATTAAGTTTGTCGGCATTGAGATCGAAATAGCACACATCACCATAGTCTATGATGGGAAAATAAGTGATTGGACGAGCATTGTCTTGACCGGGAGAGGAAGGAAATTTTTAATACGATAGAGGGACCGCAAGATGCCAGTGACCTTACAAGAAACATTTGTAATATGAGTCTGCCAAGAGTCGAATCGATGTGTAAACCGAGATCCTTGACGCTTGGACTAAAAGGAATAACAGAGCCGTTATAGATAACGGGTGGAAGGGTTCCTAGGTTCACTTTGCTTAAATATCTAGGACTACCCAATAGAATGGCCTGACACTTAGCCGGATTCACGGTTAGTCCAAAGTTATTACATTTCATTTCCTGTAATTATTTTAATTCAGCAGGAGTGGAGATAATCAATAAATTGTTAATCAAATTTTATAATATTATGAATATTCGTAGAAATGAGTTACAATATACCTGGGCTGATTGATAACTGGCCGAAACGACGAACTTAAAAAAATGATACGCAAAAAAGGAATATTACATTATATTCTGGCATCTTTTTGAACATAGAACGCCAAATTTGAATTTAGTCGAACTGATGGAATTTGTTTGAGAGGACGTAGAACTTTCTCTGTCGTAAATTTTCTTAACAATGGAAAGAAACGAAATTCGTGCGGTGATAAAGTTTTACGTTTTAAAAGAGAAAACAGCAACCCAGATTAAAACCAAGCTAGACAGTATTTTAGGTAATTCTGCTCCTGTATTGAGTACAATTCACACCTGGGTAACTGATTTTAAACGTGGAAGACAGAGCTGCGAAGACGCCCACAGGTCTGGCTCTCCAAATGAAGTCACGAATCCGGACA
This sequence comes from Phengaris alcon alcon, assembly GCA_037179445.1. NCBI lineage: Eukaryota > Metazoa > Arthropoda > Insecta > Lepidoptera > Lycaenidae > Phengaris > Phengaris alcon. The sequence continues at coordinate 626,949 of JAYRCH010000376.1, forward strand.
TGATCAAAAAAAACACAAAATTGTATTGAATGATCGGTGCTTAAAGTTGCGAGAGATAGCAGAGATGGTGAGCATTTTATCTGAACGCGTTTTTAATATTTTGCACCAACATTTGGGAATGAAAAAGCTTTGCGCGCGATGGGTGCCGCGTTTGCTCACTGTAGACCAAAAGCAACGTCGAGTGGACGATTCATCGGAGTGTTTGCCGCTGTTTAACCGAGATCCTAATGAGTTTTTGCGGCGTTATGTAACAGTCGATGAAACTTGGATACATCATTATACTCCCGAGACAAAAGAACAATCTAAGCAGTGGACTGAGAGCGGAAAACCTGCGTCGAAGAAAGCAAAAACGGTTTTGTCGGCCGGAAAAGTGATGGCGACTGTTTTTTGGGATGCTCGAGGGATTATTTTAGTGGATTATCTGCAAAAAGGAAAAACAATAAATGGAGAGTACTACGCAAGCTTGCTGCAAAAATTAAGTGAAGAAATCCAGAATAAACGACCACATTTGGCCAAGAAAAAAATTTTGTTCCACCATGACAACGCACCTGCACACACGTCAATGGTTGCAGTCGCCAAACTCCATGAATTGCGGTTCGAATTGCTACCGCATCCACCCTATTCCCCGGATCTGGCCCCGTGTGACTTCCACTTATTCCCAAACCTGAAGAAATGGTTAGGTGGCCAGAGATTTTCATCAAATGAAGAAGTCATATTTGCCGTGGACGAGTATTATGAGGGGTTAGAGAAAACATTTTATCAAACTGGTGTAACGGCATTGGAGAAGCGCTGGACTAAATGCATCGAGGTAGAAGGAAACTACGTCAAGAAATAAATTTATTTTAAATAGATTTTTGAAGTTTTTCTTTGTCGTTTCGGAAACTTATCAATCAGCCCTCGTATGAGAAGTTACTCCACCTGCGGTTTACGACCCATGTCGTTGTAATGGGTGTAATTACGCTCGCATCTAGCCTAATTCTGTCTTTGGTTGCTGTAGCCATAGAAAATGCCCAGTGTCCTTTAATTTAATGAATTTAAATAGAGGCAAACCTCATAAATGACTTATTCTTATGTCTCCGCTTCAAATCAAAAATTCAACTACCGAACGAATCAAAATTTTCTTTCACATTTTAAGCATTTATTAGCAGAATGGAAAATTCTATACCTAAAAGGTATTTGTTTTAATTTAAATAATTCGGTTGTTGCACTTTATCTGATTAATCTGGTCGGCTTAAAACCGGCTTGGTTTTATTAAAACCGAGTTTCAACCTTTTGCATTATAACTTTTTTTTCAAACCGAAATTGAAAACTCATTTAAGAAGCTAAGAAAACTGTGCAATTTATATGTTAATCCGACTTGTCTGTAATAAAGGACAGTATTCAATGCTCTGTTAAAGATATATATAATATGCAAAGATTTCAAAACTCAAGATAGGTTATGTCGTACATTTCACAGAACCAATCTTCATACATTAAAAAGTAACGCCATCTTGGTTTTCAACATACTTCAAATGTCAAAATGGCCCCAAATATTTAAAAAGTGGGGCCATTTAACTGGAGACACTTTTTACGTCAACATGCGTCGTATATAATTTATACGTCTATGATAATATTATATTGTTTCGTTAGACTGCAGAAAAATCATTTGGTAGATAGCTAGGTAGTAGCTATTGTTCAGTTGTTATATATTAACACTAGCTTTTGTCCGCGGCTCCACCCGCGTAATAATTCAGACTCCCACGGGAACACTATTCTTTTTTGGGATAAAAAATAGCCAAAATTATGTTAATCTAGAGCAACACCAAATTTTAACAAAATCCATCCAGTAGTTTTTGCGGGAAAGAGTAATAAACATCCATCTATCAGTGGCGTGCACAGGATTATGACACTGGGTATGCGGCAAAGTACTCGGTCACAAAAACTTTTTCGTTTATAGATTTTTAGCATAGCTACAGCCAAGCGACGGATTTCTAAGTCGAAACCATGCCAACAGAGCAAGTCTTAGATGTACTACTATTCATGTACATCTTCTACGGCAACGCAGACAAAACAGCGATCGATCGTCGCGGCGGAAGAAATTCTAATAAGTAAAATAATAAGCATATTTTAAAATATTATAACTACTCATCAGTAAGTCAGCTTCAATTTTCACATATTGAATATGTTCCGGTTACTTGAGATTACTATATCCCGATGTAAATAAACGCAAGATTTCGGCCACCTCAAATATCTTATCCAAGTAAGTGATAGTTACAGAACACGTCCCATGCAAGATATCCGATGTGACCTTTAAAAGGCCGATTTTCATGTGATTCGCAAAATATATAAATAAACTTAATAATAAAACTACTGGTTAGTAAAAAAAACAAACAACTCATTCATTTATAGATTAAATCTATGCGCCTATCCTTTTTTAAATATGATTTTAGGATATCGTCATAGAAAGTTGTCTTTTATTTTTGTTTGTTGTACTTTGTACTTTTGTTAGTTGTACTTTTATCGTAGGATTGCGTTTTAATTCTATCATTAATGCCTTTTCTATATAAATCATGGAAAGCTCTGTGAGTCGTTGTTGATTTTGTGTGTTTCTCAAATATGTGTGGATACGTTTTAAACACGAAAATGAACGCTCTGCCGATGCGCTGCTTGCTGGGATAGTCACAATGAATTTCGCTAATCGTAACACTTCAGAAAAAACTTTATTTAAATTGTCCTTATACAAATTTTGAATAATATTAGTATTATTATACACAACTATTTGCAAATTGAGGTGATCTATAAATACAGCGCAATTCATTTTTCAATTTATCAAAATTAAAATTTGCCTGATAATTATTAGTGAACTCTGATTTCATTTTCAGGGAAACGTTCACTATATTTTTTAAAATTCTCACAAGAAAGTAGCTCAATAAACTTTAAATCTTTAATGTTTTTATAGCGATTTGTTAATTCACTGACTACATTATCAATTATTTCAACAAAAATTCGCCGATAATGTATTTTTACATTATCGACGTTGCGCTTTCTTTTAGGTGGTCCGGTAATGCGAACGGTAGCATCATAATAGATCTCGAACTTGTTGAACTCTGAAACGTTCTAAACATGACTCTAACTCTTTTATCTTTGTTACACAATACGCGATGTCACTAGTTTTTTTTTTGCAAAATATCGTACTACATATCCGTTTCTGCAAAAGATTTTAAAAGAAGTTTAAATTCAAATTCTTTCATAATAAATAAAAATGAACTGACTTGAGTCAGTGTTTCACCATTCCAGTCTTGTGTATTTTCGTTCATATTTTCAAACAATTCTAGGAGGTGGGTGGACGCATTATTAATTACATTAACTGTGCGCGAGTGATATGTCCACCTTGTTTCCGCGACACGAGGCAGCTTTTTCATATCGGAAAAGTTGTTGTAATGGGCCATTCGCTTTGTACTGGTATGAAAAAAAGCCGCGATTGATTTTAATAAACTAAAAAAGCGTTTTGTTGCAGCAACTCGTTCGAACGATTTCGATAAAACTATATTTAATATATGTGCTGAACACCAAACGTACATAGCTTGTGGACATTTTGTCTCACCAAAGCCTGCACGCCATTAATTTGTGAGGATAAAACTGCTGCCCCGTCGTAAGTTTGTGCAACTAATTTGGATACACAATCGAACTCTTCCAAAATTTCCAAAAATATAGAACTCAAGGTTACAGCGGTCCGATCCGCGCTAACATCAACATATTTGATAAATCGATCTACTACTTCAGAATCACGAATATATCTCAAAACTAATACTAATTGTTCACGGCCGCTAACATCAGGAGTCTCATCTACCATGACGGCGACAAAATCGGACTGTTTAATTTCGGCTTTAACGCGATCGATCATCACAGATGCAACGCTCGAGATCAAATCATTCTGCGTACGGTTCGACATGCCCGTGAATGAGGTACTTGCACTCTGTACATGGGTTTCTAAAACTCCATCATACTTGGCTAATAAATCTACTATTTCTAAATAATTACCTCTATTCAACGACGATACTGACTCGTCGTGACCGCGAAAAGCTAATTCTTGTTTTCCCAGAAAGCAAACTACATCGATCAGCCTTTGAAAAATGTTTCTATTGCGATCAACTTTAGCATTATGCCTCTCAATATCTAATCGTAACTGACTGTTGATACTCATTTCAATACGAGATTTACCAAAAGTGTTTAATTTTAAGCAGGCCTCCAGATGTTTTTCTGTATGGTTATGCTTCTTGGCCGCGGAATAGAAATTATTTAAATCTGAATATCCCGAATCAGTCCACACTGTACTAGAATTACTAAATAATATGCAAGGAAAACAATATAATTTAATCGTGTGTACACAACCACATAGCCAGTTATACGTTTCATAACTTTTAACATGAAATTTTCGAGTTACATTATTTTTTTGCTGGTTTAATTGTTGTAACTCGGGTACACACCTACCTTTAGTCAAAATGTGAATATTTTCACTGAATGACAATTGTGAGAACTTGTTATTTTTAATTTTTAATAAGCACACATTATCAACGCAAACCTCACAATCAAATAACATTTTAAAAAATCAACAAACGCACCTTGTCTTTTACAAGGTGCGTTTGTTGATTTTTTTTAAATCACTACAAATCACTACAATTATTATAGAAACTCAGTAAGAAACTGTTAAATGTACACACTTTCAAATGTTAAAATGAAAAATCTTTTAAGAAAACTATAAATAAACAGGAGCGATTAAATTGTAAACCATGCTTATCAGATGAAATATGCAATATGGCCCCCGCGAAACAGAAAACGTTTCTTCTATTTAAACAAATAATACCTTACTAAACAAAAATGCATATTGTGCATACATGATTCATTAGATTCGCGTCGTATTGTTTTTACTCGGATTATAGGCAACGAATAATTTCCGACAAGCCAGTTCGGCGGTTTTCGGAAGCGATCGGATAGCCGAACCGTAGCTCTCGGCTCGGCTCTCGGTTCGGCCATCTCCCGCCGCATGACTTATCGCTATTTAATCATGTCGATATTCATGGGTGTGTGCGTTTGCCAAGTATGAAAATTACACACACATGCGATAATTTTTCCTGCAGAACTTAACGGCATTAGTTGCTATTTATAAAATATTAGGCGTTTTTAAGTTATTATATTTTTTTAATTAATTTATTTACTATTAATTAAAGTCATCTAAAACGTACGAACGTTTTATTAAAATATCTGTGAATGACAAGTAAAGCACTGCATTTCTGCCATCTATCCATCCTTACAAACGTTCACATTGATTATAGTAGTAGGATTTTGTAATGTGAAGATTGAATATATTTGTAACTGAATGACAACATACATACATCAACTTGTCATAATTTTAGTAACGAGGTGCTTATACAAAAATATCTTTTTCCACGTGTATTGCTTTGAAAAGCTCGTGTAGCTTGAATAGGCATGAACAGCGCTTTGTTTGCGATTGTGAGATACTGTTGCCAACTTCACAGCCATTCACAACTTCGGTCCTATTATGAGACGCCCGCATCCGAATAACTTCTGATACATCATGTTATTCAAGCACTTGCTTTTGCACTATTTTGTGAGATGAGGATATCTGAGCATACCACAAGAAGCGTATTTGTCGTGATAAAAGGTAGGTAAGAAAACATTGTACTATCAGGAAATATGATCTTTGATCTTTCAGCCGCGAGAGTTTCTTCGTATTGTAATAACATCAACATGTAGTCACAATACAACTATACTAGCGCCCTGCACAATTTGCTGCACGAAAGCCTGAAATAATTATTATACTTCATTTTTAAAAATCATAACAGAACTATACGTATAATTATTTCAGGCTTTTCGCTGTCGGTCTCGTTCTTAAAGATAATATTATAATCACACAATTTCTATGTAAACTACTTCTTTCATTTCCAAAGTACTCGCTGGTTATAAAAACTTAGAATGAAAAGAACAACATTCATTTGTAATTGTCATGAATAAGTGGATTCAAATGTCGAGATTTGGTTATGGTGTAAAAATAATCAATTTAACTTATAATATGATGTGTTATTATAAATAAAATAAGTAGTAATGCTTTATGTTGAATATTTGTAGATAACTGAGCTGGAAATTATTATATAGAATTGCAATAGCCAAGAGAGAATTCAATAAAAAGAAACAATTTTTAACATCTAAAATAAAAATGAAAGTAAAGAAGCAACTTATAAAAACATATATCCGGAGTTTAGCTTTATATGTAGCGAGTTCTGGACAATGAGAAGTAGGGATAGGGTATGATTAGAATCGTTCGAAATGTGGTGCTGGAGAAGGATGCAACGGATAAGTTGGAAGGAAAAGAAAGCTAACGACGAAGTGCTACAGATGGTATGAGAAAAGAGAAACATATTAAAAACTTTAGAAAATAGAAGAGCAATGATGATTGGGCATCTCATAAGACATGACACATTCATGAGGACAATATTAGATGGAAAGATAGAAGGAAAAAGTGGTAGGAGAAGGCCAAAGAAAAACTATATTATTCAACTTGTAGATAAATACGAAAGGATGTGTGTGGTTTGGACTGCGTATTGAACTGTCGTGTCGTGCTAATTACGATAAAAGGCATCACATCACAATGCTTACTTAGTACGTCAAAATTAGACATAGCGCGCGGTTCAAACTGTGGAAAATGCGCTGCCATCGACATGCATGTCATCGACTGTCGGCCCCGCACATTTAGGTACACGTTCGGTTCGGAGCGCAGATTGGCTCATGCTGTTCCCCGCGGTCAGAACTGTACGTATGACGGGCTGTAATTTGTTTGGTGAAAAGATGGAGCTCTAAGTGACTATTTTGGATTTGAAAATTCAAAAGAAAATTTTATTTGCTCTAAATCCTATTTGCCCATAATATTTTAACGGTTTACAAAATGTTAATTCTAATACGTTTATATTTTTTACATCAATACATTTTTAATGCTATCAATGTAATTGTTGGGGTTTTTGAGCCTATGCTGGCGACATTCGACGCGAAGTGCGAACACAAAAAAAAGCCAATCAGCAGACGCTGTCCCGTGATATGCCACCAGAAAGCATATAAATAAGTAAGTGAACCAAAAACTCTGTTTACAGTTTAACGAGAATTGTGAGAACGTAGGTGTGCTCAAAGCTCAACCTTATTAATGCTTAGAAATATATAAAATTATTAAATATAGCCGCTAGCCAGCTACTATAATATTATTAAATCAATTACATCTCACAAGTTATTAAGTCACGTAATAATTGTGACACAATATGGCACAAGCGACAAAAATACGCTAAGTGAGGACAGCGACGAATTACTGGGTCTATGATACAGCTAAATCCCATTTTGTAAGCTTAATATGAATAACGAAGTTAAATATGTCGTCGAAGTCATTGCCCTTCTAAGCGTCTTTTAAAAAGCAATAACCTTTTTTAAAAGTCAAATATTCTCATTTTGTTCATGTCGACGCAATGATAAGTTTTAATATAAGCTGTACCCAGACATAATACTTTCGATAAAATAACATTAGGCGTAGACGGGCCACACGCGACAGCGACCGGTCCCCATGCTAGGTTTTCAAACATTTTGAGAGAATGTTAACAGCTGGTTAGTTAAAATTTCAGACATAAATATGGGTCATGACATATTATATTTGACAAGAAAATCTTCGTACAAGAAAAAGATATCTTGATTTCAAAAGATCTGGCAATGAACTGCAGAAAGCAAATGTCAAGATGACAGGTAGTGTCAAACCTCGAATGCCCCAAACAACATCAAAAGTAAGGCAGTTAAAGTGTGGACAATTCTTGCCTCGACATGCCTCGTCTACAATACAATAGCTGAGTTGCCCGCGGCTCCGCCCGGGTAAATATAGTACACTGTTCTTTTTCGGAATAACAAGTAGCCTATGTTTCAATCCAGAACCAAAACTACCAGACACCATAGCAAATTTCATCGAAATCCAGTAGTTTATAGTTGATTGCACCACTACAAGCATACGGTGTGTCCACGGTTGTGTGGCAAAATTGTGGGCCGTTGAAGGGGACGTCACAATTTTCAAATTTGGATCGTTCTATTTAAGCTGTTTGTCTGTGCGTAAGAATATAATAATATTATATTTTCTACTCTGTGATAAAAGGTGTATAGTCTGCGTCGACAATTTACTATCACTTAACTACCCCCTATCTACTGAGTGCTGATATGAAAATTCAATTTTCGGTAAAACGACGGAATGATGTTGCTTATCGTGATTCGAGGCTTTTCATTTATTTTCTATCTACCTACTCTTATCATAGAATTAGTCTGAGTGAAAAATAAGTAGCATTCAAAATTTATGAATTTGGAGGCTTAATCCTAACGAATACTCATCTTAAAATATGTAAAGTATTATGAAATTTTTATGTTCATTCTCGGTTTTTACAACCCGTATTAAGCCGTCGTAGGGCGCCTGGCAGATGATTTGAAACAAAATCTTTAATGTTTGTGGTAATATGTTATACAATGTTAAACTAGGTTTTAGCTCAAAGCCTCCTAAGGCCTCCCACATACTCGGGGTTTTCTGCGAGGCCGTTATATTTATTCATTAAGTCCTTTCATGCCAAAGTATACTTCTGTAACTACTCACTTCTAAAGCAACTTCGTCTCGTACACGTATCTACACTTAATTAATACTGTCTTTGACAGCTCCTCGTTGGTTCAGTTAATTGGAGAGCCGAACTTAACCCGGCGCGAGCCGGGTTAAGTTCGGCTCTTACCCGCAAATATGTTTTTTTAAATGCTCGCCTGACAACTTTAGTTTGCTCAGTAGCTGGAGGTAGGGGGCATTCTGGAGGGGTATGTGGCGTTATCTAAGAGTGGCACGGCACAAAGCCGGGTTAATCGGGTGCAAACCCATTTCGGGTATTTCATACCCCACCTCGTAGCAAACGTCCCTTTCTTGGCTATTTATAACATAAATTTTTTGGTTCATCAACGGTTTTATTATTATTCTTTCTATTATTATTAGTTTATTGTAATGATTTTATGAAATACATTTGTTATTTATTCATTTATTGATATTGTTTTTGATTTTTGACCAAAATTGATATTTTTACTATGAACAAGAGGTGAGGTATCCGTGGAATGTTAGAGCAGGTAGTAACTGATTCCTTTAGTGAATCTAGTTAAGAACAAGTAACTGCAGTGTCTGTATGCATGCGTAGTTTTGTACCCATATGTTTGGAGGATGCAAAATTATTTTGCGAAAATTGTGCTGGATTGTAGTGATTAGTCATATTTTTGATTAATAATAATAATATATAGTTTCTTCAGGAGGACGATCTCAATATATTTTAGTTTTCAATTGAGCTACATTCAAAAGAATTTATTTTTTTGTTAAATTCTAGATAATTTGTTAAACTATAAACTTTTGGAGCTATAATTACGTAATCAAAGAAAACCTTAAATAAATAATATTAATGTTATAATTAAAATTTTAACTTTTTTCATTTATTTCTATTAATTTATTAATTATTGTATAAAACTATATGAACAAAATATAAATAATAATAATATTATATAATATTATGGCACTTTGAATTTTGGGTATGTCATACCCCACCTTATATTTGTTGCAACTTTTTCTCACCTCATGCTCGCCGGGTTAAGTGGCGCGTAAGTTGCCTTCGTTATCGTACCAATAATCACTGGTTACTACACACGATATCGCGGGCTGTGCGATCATTCTGTATCTGTGTGGAATTTTAAATGTATGGATTTATGAAAGGATGGACTGACAGATAGATATAGATGGATGGATGGAAGAATGGATGGATGCTTGTGATTCTTTCACGCAAACAACTACTGAACGGAAATTGGTGAAATTTGGTATGGTAATAGTTTAGGCTACAGGAAAAAGTTACTAAGTGGATATGGATGGATGGATGCTCGGTTAACAAAAATAGATATTCAAAGGGGAGTAATCAGTGTTCGATTCTCGATCCAAAAATATATATTATAACTTTGACCCATAATTTTGACCAGATTATCCTGTAAAATACTTAACTTTTATTCATCACCGCGCGCGAGTAGAACTCGTCAAGCGCGTGACCTTGAAGCCGTCGTGTTGTACAACAGTGTGATGGTCTCCATGCGAAGTGCGAGTTGTCAGGAACTATTAGTTATTTTTCTGTAAATCAGGAACATTTTTATAGGGGCGGACAACTATAGAAAGTTTTGCATGATGTGCATAAAAGTGGTTTCATGGGAAGGCAATGTCAACAGTCAACAACAGTTTAGAGATAATTATGCACTCATAAAATTTAAAAAACACTTAGTAAAAAATACACAATTTAAGGAAAAAAGGCTATCAAAAATACTTATGTTAAAGCTCAAATGATGAAATGTGAAAGTATTAAGAATGAAAGTTCCTCAGTAAACAGTTACCACATAAATGCATAGACTGCGGGCGGGGGTTAGTATAGGGCGCGCATTGCTCGCACTCATCGCTCGCACTCATCGCTCGAGCTCATCGCTCGCACTCGTCGCTCGCGCTCGTCGGTCGCGCTCATCGCTCGCACTCATCGCTCGCGCTCATCACTCGCACTCATCGCTCGCACTCATCGCTCGCACTCATCGCTCGAATTAACAAATAAACACGATAAAACTTTTAGTAGAAAAACCATTTCCTCATAATAATGTAGTACCTGGGTAACCGAGCTTTCCTCGTAGCTCTAGTAGATTTAAAAAAACCGGTGTTCGAACATTCAGACTTTCCAAAAACGAAAAAATTACACATACTAAATAGCTAATTGCACTGACATCATAAGAGTCGAAATTATTGGCATAATGTTGCACGACGAAAGAAAAAACACTTAAAAATGCGCAGTTTCAGAGGAATAAGACCTAGCTAGATCGATTTTCTCCCCCAAAACTTACTGTATACTACATTTCATGGAAATACTTGCAGTCGTTTCCATGATACAGATTATATATATACAAGATTAGTTCATTTAAAGTATAAGATTCACGTTAAAAAGTCAGTCAATCAAACGTACATAACATATTAAAATGGCTTATTCTAATTGGTTAATGTGAACACGGCTTGTCCGTCATTAGTCAATTTTGACATTTGTATGCATGATTCACTGGCCTTTTCACGCGAATTGACTATAATTATTATCACACTTTGTTCAGTTGAATTTTGTAATATTTTTTATTTTGTACTTTGGTAATCTCACACCTAAATGAGGCTTTTCTCACAAAACCCTATGTGTACATTGGCTGACGGAAATTACAAAAAAACCTATCATAAGATAGATCATGAGATGCATACTTTAAATTTCCTGTAACAAAGCTTCGTCTCCCCAGTATTACCTTTTTAAACGACAAAATGTGTTTCGACTGATTAAAAATGTTGTCGATTTACTTGGAAAAGATAAAAAAAAATATCTTACATTCACGGTGTGGCGGACCAGAAGGTTGCGTGTTTGTCGGGGTTACCAATGTAGGAAGAGTGGGGAATCCGTTATAGTTTTAATTCAAAGTTCATCACATGTAACCACCAAGTACCATCATGAATTTTTGGAATTTACTCCGTAAGAAACGATTTTCATATATATAAGCGCGCGTATGAAAATATATGGGAGTAAAATCGAATTCACGATGTGACACGTTCACACGATGTTCTGTTATTCTATTAAAAGTCAACAACCATTGTCCATAAGCTTATACCGTTGTGGGAATAAGTGGATGCCCCAAAGGGAGATCTCCGACCGAACGAGGTGCTATGCTCGGTCAGGCCTAAGCCCACTTGTATGAATTTCTGATGTCGTATATATAGTGCCGATCATAGTAAACTTCGATAGCGCGATTCAGGATTGTGGCGCTAATTGGTCCGCCACATCACTCCCCCCCCGAAGATTTGAGGTCGAATCTTGAGTCGTCTTGCTTGAGTCGCCAGTGCCAGAGAGTCCCAGTGAGTTGGAACTGTGCTGCAGCAGCACAGTTCCGACTCACTGGGACTCTCTGGCACTGGCGACTCAAGCAGAAGACTTAAGATTCGACCTCCGGTCTTCGGCGGGGAGTGATGTGGCGGACCAGTTAGTGCCACAAGTGGGCTTCGGCCTGACCGAGCATAGCACCTCGCTCGGTCGGAGATCTCCCTTTGGGGCATCCACTTATTCCCACAACGGTATAAGCTTATGGACAATGGTTGTTGACTTTTAATAGAATAACAGAACATCGTGTGAACGTGTCACATCGTGAATTCGATTTTACTCCCATATATTTTCATACGCGCGCTTATATATATGAAAATCGTTTCTTACGGAGTAAATTCCAAAAATTCATGATGGTACTTGGTGGTTACATGTGATGAACTTTGAATTAAAACTATAACGGTTTATATAACTTTGTCAGTTGAGATGTAATATATACTTACTTTTAAAATGCGCTTACTGAAGAACTTCGTATAAAAAGAACGAAATAATAAGTAAATAAACATGTACAAAACAGGTATAATGGTACGAAAAAATACGTGCGCGAGTTCGATTCGCACTTGGTTTTTATTGAAACACAAATATTACAGTTATTTTACTATAAAATAAATAAAATAAAACAAAACCAAAAATCATTTATTCTCATATCATAGATCCATAGAGTGTTAGTAACAATTATTTACATAAGATTATGTTAGTATACGTTTTAATTATAAAATACTTCTAAAAAAATAAAGTAACACATTATCATTTGTGTTGTGAAATGTATTTAAGTTGGTGGATATAAAAAAAAAATATTAGCTTCATTTTTGACTTTCAAATTCTTTTTTTCATGGCTGGAAATAATTACCTTTCCTGGAAAATTGCCTTTGATTGATTGATTACTTGGCTTTGACTACAGACGGGATAATCTTATTACATCCCGGATCTATTTCCTCATAATTTTTCAGCTCCCAAATCCTAGGAAACAAGTTGGCATAGTTTCAAATACCCATGGTTTTTTATTTTATTTTGAAAACAGTTTATAATAGCCTCGGTTTTAATTCCATTTCAATTCGTTTCCGCTATTTTGTTTTAGTGGTCATCAATTCTTTTGAATCGAAGCTCGGCTCGGTCACCAGTCCCACTGGGTTACGAGAGTAAAGGAAGAGTGTACTGTGTACTGCGCACACACTTGGGCACTATAAAAATAACCTGTCTCGTTTCAATGAAACCTGACACTGTCACCGAAATCGGCGTGGGGAGCTATTATTATTATTATCGTAAGTTTGATGTCTACATGTGGCGTGGACAACCATCATCGAAATCGGTGTGGTGGGGAACTCCCCCACCACTTCTTTTTTTATAATTTAACATTCATTGGAAACAAATTCATATTATTAAATTGTTTATTGTCGTCATGACAACCAGCAGCACAATATCACAATTTCATATCTCACATGACATAAAAACTCCAACACGAAATTTGAAAATTTAGACGTCCCTTTGACGGCACATAATCTTAACCGACTTTTTGACACAATTGCCGTGTACGCGATAGGAGATTTGTGCACACGTCGTGTGCTTGTAGTAGTGCCATCTAAACGACAGTTTTCTATGTAGATGTTTATCTGGTCCTTTGTCGTTAATCTGTGTCTATGGTCTTTCTCTATCTTTACTCATTTTATTGAGTAAAGATAAATAACGTCATACAAAAATTATGTTCTTTTCGACCCCGAAATATTATTTTAATATGCCCTTACCCCTAAGGGTCAAGTGTTTACACCGAAATGAAACGATACGCGATGTTAAATTCTGAATATCTTAATTTTTAAGATATTCAGAATTTAACTTTATTTACCACACAATAACGAGATACATGTTTTATTGTAAGAGTTCGAATGTCTAGTTGCACCGCGCTGCACACCGTATGCTCAGTGTATGACTGATGTCATAATATGAAACGTATATTTTTGTGTAGCCAATAAAATGCAATTTTGAATAGCTATCTTAAAAATGCAACGCCGCGTCCCGTCGCGTTTTATCGCGATGTGAACTAACCCTTATACTAAAATTATTATTAAAATTACTTTAGGTACACTAAAATTATTTATTATTCCTTAGCAAACGAATTCCTCAGCTTGTTGGACAAATACAACAACATTAAAACATTCTAAAACTATTCAACACAGATTCAAACAATCCGTGACTGTAAACTAACTCGAACAGCTTCAATATAGTTACGATCAAACTGTCTACAAATGGATTTGCCTTTGTTTCAAGCAATGTGACGTCGGTATTCAAACTAATTTATAGTAGTTTGTCTTGTTTTGATCAATCAAAACAAGCCAAACCACTATAAGTTACTCAACCACTAAAAGTTAGCTAAGCCACAAAAGAATTTTCTCTGACTTGAGAGAGAGCTTCAGAAATTTTTGGGATGTTATTTTATTGTTGTATAATATATTTTTGCTCTGTGGTTAAAGTGCATATTTAGGTGCAAGGCGCGGTGAAAAATATTGCACTTTAAATTATTTTTTTCGACAGCCATTTTGATTGTATTGCATTTTAGAAAAATCTTGACCACTGCCATCGGCATAGTATACCGACCAAAAATAATGCACCAACGACCTTTAAAAGCGTTTTCTCTTAACGTCAGCTTGTACCGAGACGTGAAGCAACGCGACACCACGCTGCCTTTTTTGAAATATATGTTTAATTACAAGAGTTCGAATGTCAAACTGCACCGTTTTGCATAGCCCGGCGCCGCTCTTGTATTGAAACGTGTATCTTCTTGTGAAATGAAGAAATTTCAATTTTGAATCACTATTTTAAAAATTTTGCGCCGCATCGCCTCGTTTCTGTGTGAGCTGACCCGTAGTGTCAATTCACATCAAAACGATGCGCAGTGTGTGACTGATGTCCTATGAAACGTGTATCTTTTCGTGTAGTGACTATAGTTAATAAAGTTCAATTTTGAATAGCTATTTTAAAATTCAGCGTCGGGCCACGTCGGGTATCGTCGCCGTGTGAACTGACCCTTACTCTCAAAGCAGCGGCTACTGTTATACAGCGACAAATATCACATTGGAAGATTTGACAGAGACAAAGCCGAATATCTTTTTCTAAGACCGATGTGCGTTCATTTTGGCTGGGTACGGTAATATATATTTTTTAAAATAATTTTGAGAAATATAAGACAAAGTGCAGTCGCGGAGCACGTAGAATTTCGTTCAATGATTTATCGCTACTTGTCTCTTTTACTCGCAAACGAATATATGGTTATCGGGCTCCTATCGCGTACCTGTGTAAACGCGATTGCAATAGATATTTGTGCGCGAGTGAAAGAGACATGTAGCGTAGAGTCGATGAACGAAATTCTACGTACTACGCGACCAAACTTTAGTAATCTTATATTCAAAATGAGCAACATATATGATTAATGGCAACCCTACCTCATAATACTGCAAGTCTACAACAATATTACATTTAGGCGGTAAACGTGTTCGCAACTCAATAAATTTCAATTACAAATAGTTATTCAGTTGGTACTCAATACAACTTAAAATAAACCGGCGCTGGTTTGCAGAATAGAGTTGTTTATTTGTATACAGAATGTATTTTATCGAAATGAAATACTGACCCAACATAATATGTAGGCCACAATATTACGTAAGTAGTAAAATGATAAACATTTCCCAATAACTTTTACTAAGGCCCTCTGTGGTACGGCATGCCGGCTTGGAAGGTCACGCGGCCACCGCGCAGCATCGGTCGCGCGATTATGAATCGACTTTAATTGATATTTTATAGGATTATCTGGCCAAAATTTAAGGTCACATGTTAAGGTCATATTTATTTTTGTTTTGAATACGACCTGTGCATTATGTAAGTGATTGAACTTTACATTAGGAACAGCAATATGAAACAGAACTGTTTAAGCTAGCCCCACACTACTTGCGAAGTAGTGTGTGCTTCGCGAAGTAACGCAAAGTAACAAAAGCGTGACACGAAGCCAAGCGAAGTGCGTGTCCACACTAAAGTATTCAGCTAACATATAGCTTTTACGTGTATGGCTATCATAAGAAGCAAGTCCCCTTTGCTTTTCGCGGTATTTATAAATGAAATAATAAGGTTCATCTCTTCTGAATACCTAAGCACACTGGTATTGAGGAAATTGATCTTGCAATTCTGCTATCAACCAAGATGTTTTAAATAATATATATTAGTACCAGCAAATATTGAACGTATATATGAATATATAAATGAACGTGAGATCTATAAAATATTGTAGGATATTGTTTGGGCTGGTACCGACATCAAAATTAAGAAGATTGTGTAGGGAAAAAGAATTTTTTTCCGAATTTAAAACGAAAAAAAAATACTTAGAAAATAAGAATTATTTCTTACTTTTTTGTGTTATTTTACTTTGGAAGTCGGTTAAATTTTTTTTTTAAAAATAATAACTTTTCCCTTTTAAGTCATATTTGTTGTATTATTAGTAACACATTTTAAGAACTTTTAAAATAAACGATCGAATGTATAATTGAATACGCGCCAAGCTTCCATTAGGTATTGTAAATAAGATGATGATTACTGTAAGTTACATAACGCCATCAAAGATACGCGTTTGAAAATTTCGACATTGTTTAAAGAACTGCAAACATAATATGTTTAAAGACAAAGGCGTTCTGTTCAGTACTTTTGGATCCAGGGTATACCTTGAAGCAAAATCTTACTTTTTGGTAGCATATGCTTGGACAACTTTGCAAAGTATCCATATAAATTTCGAGGAGTTCCCTCGATTGATCCTCGATTGATGGATCCCATCATCAGGTCACCGCTTTGACAAGTGGTGACCTGATGATGAGATCCATCCCTCCATCCATCCAGGAATCGAGGATCTTATCAAAATTACCAATTTGGGATTATACCCTATACATCAAAAAAATAATTTTGAAAATCGGTCCACAGATGGCGGAGTAATCGTTGAACATACAAATATATATATATACAACCGAACGTATAACCGCCTCCTTTATATGGAAGTCGTTTAAAAAGTTACATCATTATTTGCATGCATTAAAAAAGCTACAAAATTTCCTTCCTCTATCCACTAAAATTCTACTAGCACGAACCTTGTTATGACCGCTGTTTGATTACGCTGACGCCTGTTTTTAGATGCAACTAAGGAGCTCTTGTGTAAAATTGAACGTGTCCAGAATTTGTGCATACGTTTTATTTTCGGACTGCGCAAATTTGATTATGTCGCAATAAATTATAATGGCTTCCCATCAGGCTTCGTCGGAACTTCCACATTTTAACTCTGTTGTTTGAAATTCTGAAATTTTGCAACTCTCTTTTACCTATTTGAACGTTTTTCATATTATACTGCCGTGAGCGACTGGCCTTTGCGTGCTTGTAATTCTAAAAACGTACTCGACACCCATTGGTGTAACTCCAATTTCTACGCCAACTCGTTCACGGTCCGAGCTGCCCAGCTGTGGAACGCTTTGCCTGAACATGTGCGGCAGAATCCAACAGTGGGCACGTTCAACGAATAGGCTGAAGAATCATTTCATAATGTCATCAGCAACAAAATAGTTTAGGTATATTTATTTAATCATATTATTATTATTTATTAGGTTTTTTAATGTTTATATATTATTATTTTATGTAGGTATCATAATATTATATAATATGTATTAGTATATTATTATGTTTATTATGTATAATGTAAATTTAGGTAGGTAGGTAATAGGTATAATTATTATTTGTAAGTAAGTCTCTTTTCCAATTTTTTAATATTCTTTGCTATACTACCATGTCCTTCATATTTTTATTTTTCCTAAACTCTGTCAGTTGTCTGTCAGTCAGTGTCTGGCAGAGATCTCTTTTTAGAGATGAGCACGCCTCTGTACCATCTCTTTTATATATTTTGTAATATTTAGTTTTATTTTGTTGTGTACATGAAGAATAAAATAGAAGAAGAATAAAACTCTTCTCTAGAAGAGTTTACGTTTGGACAACTATTGTTTACGTGTACTATTGTACACTATAATGGTACCGTTTCCCAGCAGTGACATCAGGTGACGATGATGATGATTTCATCACCAATCTTCATAATTGTTAACTTGATTTAGATTCACTTTGTGCTGCACATAGGCTATCGAATATTCTAGATATCCGAGTCATGTCTGAGTCGCCTCGGGCTCGTCTCTGCCGTAATACGAGGCACAATAGACGAGGCGAAGAATAATTCATTGACCCTCGAAGCATCCTCGAAGCACCTCATACTAACACAAATTCCAAGTTTGCGGAATCCTGACTATATTATAGACATTTTATAGATATTATAATAATGTCTATGGACGCTTCACACCACGTCAATCTGGCCCCGTGGTGTGGTAAATATCCGAAGAACTTGTGTCACGGAGTCCGGAAACGGACGGAGACAACGGGATGTATATTTAGTACTTTTATATTATACACGTATTTAAGATTTTTAATACATTATAAACATATTTAATTAAACTTATCTTTTTTTTTTTTTTTTTTTTTTTTTTTCTAATCCTCCCCCTAACATAATCAGGGCTGTTTGTTTATCAGTTTAATTATTTTCTTTTTGAATCTTATATCTAATATTTTACAATTTCTTATTTACTATTTACAACGATTTTTTATTCTTACAATAGTAATTTGTCAGTATATATAATGTACTCGTCAAAATTTTTTACCTTTTTTATAAAAGTCGGCGAGATATAAAATAACAATTGTTTAAAATTTTCTAATTCAATAAATTCAATTTAAATAATTATCTACAGTATAAATCAATAATAATAATTCAATAAAATTAACTACAATAATTACAACTAATAACAATCAACAATAAAACGACGGCACAGTGTAGAGACTAACCTAATATCACAATAAAATAATCTAGAGCCTATACTAAATATCACACCAAAATATCACAATTTTTTCTATTTACAGATTCCACAATATTTTTACAGAAAGAGAGAAAAATTTCCCTCTTCTTTCCCCCCAGGATAGAAGACAGGCTCTCACCCGTAATCGATATGCCCAATTTTTGCTCAGTATCGTATCTACTGTTAGCAAAAATTGGGCACTCGAGTAACAGGTGAGGAACCGTCTCCTCAACTCCTGGCTGACATGAGCACGACGGGTCCTCCTTCAACTTGAATCTGTTCAAGTAGAAGGCGAACCCGCCGTGTCCAGTCAGTATCTGTGTGGTGTGGTGCGTAATGTCTATTTTGTTGACTATCTTGTATGCAGCAGCAGCGCTTGGGAAAAAGAGCTTCGTGGTTCCAGCCGTCCCTCCCACCTCGTATCTCCTGTCCCATTCCTCAACCGTATCCTCTCTTAAGATACGCTTGACGAATGAAACAGGACACAGATCGTAGTCGGGTTTCCTTTTCAATCCCAGCGCGGCCCCCTTGGCTAACTCGTCAACCCTCTCATTCCCTCTCAACCCTGCATGCGCCTTGATCCAAAACAGGGAGACCTCCCGCCTCTGCAAAGCAGTTTTTCGGAGGGCCGCCCTTGTTTGCACTGCCAGGGGATGAGGGGAACTAAGGGTGACAGCCTGGAGGGCCGATCTGGAATCGCTAAGGATACCGACCTTCTCCATTCCACTCTTGCAGGCTATGTCTACAGCTCTATGGAGCGCTAGAAGCTCGGCTTGGTAGACGGTGCAATACGACGGCAACGCAAGCTTGACGGCCTTTGTCTCGGCCTCACCCTCCCATACGGAGAGTGCGGCTCCGACTCGACCCTCAATCTTGCTGCCGTCAGTATAGATCCTATGGACGTGGCTGTTAACCACGTCCGCATAAGAGTCCTCGTCTACCAACCCGAACCTCAGCTCTTCCTGCTCTGCCGGATGTGGGTCCTCGACCGCTGGAGCATTTCGTTCCACCTCCCTGTCCCTCAACACCGGGTGAGGTACCCCCTTTTTGATCTCATAGAGCCTCGAAGCTTCGAGTATCCTGAGATCAAGTGGGAGTATCCCAGCCAACAGCATTGCAGAGTTCAGGGAGACGGTCCGGTATGCTCTGCAGATCTTCTGGGCAAAACCCCGTTGGACGGAGTTGAGCCTTTTCTGGACCCCCATCTTTTCCACGGTGGGTGCCCACGCTGCCGATGCATACAGAATAGTCGGCTCTATCACGGCCATATATATAATCTTGACTATCTGGGGGTTAAGCCCCCAGCCTACTCTAGCCGCTTTCGCTAGTTGTTTGTATCGTGCTATAGCTTTTTTACTCACGTTACTCACGTGGGCATTAAAAGTTAGTCCGCTGTCTATGGTCAGTCCCAACACTTTAATCTCATCGTAGTATTTAAGGAACACCCCCCCCATTGCGAGTCGAGGGACGTCGTATTTGCGTTTGCGTGTGCTTAATAGAGCGCATGTTTTGTGGGGGGCGAACTTCAATTTGTTCGACTCCCCCCACTTATTTATTTTATCCAGTACCCCATTGGCCTTCAACTCTATTTGAAGAGCGGTGTCCCCTTCAAACACCAACACTAAGTCGTCGGCGAAAGCCTGACAGAACACGTCCATCTCCTCTAACATCCATAGCAGGGGGTCCAACAAGAGGTCCCACAGGATCGGTCCACCTATGGACCCCTGCACGCACCCCTTGTTGGTCTCCCTGCTCACTTCCATTCCAGCATATCTCACATTCACTTCTCTTTCACTCAGATAGCTGCTGATCAGCCGCCTCAGGTTCCCCGGACACCCAACCTCAGCCAGCCTAACCTTTATGGCCGGCCACCAAGCACTATCGAAGGCCCCCTCTATATCCAGCGAGACCACAACAGAAAGTTTCTTCTCCTCCCTCTGCTTTCTGATGTGGCCCACCAACCTATAGAGGGCGTCTTCGGTGCTCCTTTGGGGCATAAAGCCATACTGGTTAGGGCTGATCTTGGGCAGCAGGTAGAACCTAAGTCGGGCGACCAGCATCTTCTCGAAGATTTTGCCGAGAACAGGCAAGAGGCCGATCGGGCGATAGGCTTTTAACCACTTATAACCACTCTTGAAATACTGTAGTGCCTGGGACAGTTGGTATTTGGTATTTAAATGTCGTATGGTTGCCCAAGCCCATACGGCATTCTCACATCGAAAGTCAGCCTAGTCCAGAGGAATTACTGGTCAATACATCAGGGCCAACCACGTGCGGGTTTCCTCACAATGTTTTCCTTCACCGTTAGAGCGTCCGTATAATGTACTTAAGACCTGAAAAATTCTCATTGGTACACGCCACAACCTGAGAATCAAACTTGCACTCTCTCGCGAGCGAATAAAACGGTCTACCCACTAGGCCACGGAGCTCACTAAACATATTTAATACACATCCAGAAATATTGAAAACTTTTTGTACCCTCGGCGGGATTGGAACCCGCGACCGCGCCGACAGGCTAACCGCTGAGTCAGAGATGACGTTATTTAGGTATTAAGTGTCTATAAATAATATTTCAGGTTTCAGGTAGTTTAAATTACTATATTACAGGTATTAATAAAACTTTTTAGCATCGTCGGACACATAATATACAAAAAAATAAGTAGCCCCCGAACTGTCAAGCAGTGACGAGTTATAGCTAAGAACACTGGATCACGTCAGATTTCATCCCTCTGTTTTACAAAACAGCAGATTTAACTACCAACATCCTGCTAATATTATAAATGTGAAAGTTTGTGTGGATGGATGGATTTCGATGAAATTTGGTATGGTAGTAGTTTAAGCTCTGGATTAAAACATAGGCTACTTTTTATCCTGAAAAAGTATAGTGTTCCTTTGGTATACTGTATTTACGCGGGCGGAGTTAAACAGCTAGTAGTACATATAAATATCGAATACACAATCCTGAATCGCGCTATCGAAGTTTTCTAAGATCGGCGCTATATACGAGTATACAACATATGAAATGCATGCAAAGGGGCTTCGGCCTGACCGAGCATACCACCTCGCTCGGTCGCAGATCTCCCTTTGGGGCGCATCCACTCTTTCCCACAAATGAAAATTTCTCAAATGTTTCATGTTTATCGCGTGCGCGCAGACATTTTTAACTACAGCTAAAAGTCTCAAATTCCATAAAATAAATCAAATTCCATGAAGCAAATAAATGAATGAAAAACATTTTGAAACTAAAACTTTGAATAATAAATTAAAGAAAATGGCTACTTTATGCTCGCAGTTCACAAGCCGTCGAGTAAATGTCCGAGGCCGCTGCGTTTTATTTAAACTATTTAAAACTACCGTTTAGTAGTTTGCTTAAACACTTTCAAACTCTTCACCCGTTTTTAGAGTTCCGTAATACATAAGGAACCCTCATAGTTTCGCTCTGTCCGTCCGTCTATCTATCTGTCTGTGTGTCCGGGCTTCTAGCTTCTGTAATTTTGTATATAAATATATTTGTAATAATGGATGAAATTTGGTACAGTTATAGATAGTATATATATCTCGGTTGTAGCATCATAAAATATTAATAATTTTATATTTTAGGGGTTGCTCTCCATACATGTGAAGTGGGGATGAAAAATATTTTTTCACATTACCCCGTCGAGTGGGGTATCGTTAAAAGTAGGTAGTAAGTAGGTGGTAACTTGCAATTTTCCATTCTGATAGATCACGCTAAAAACTCTTTAGAAAAAATATTTTTAACGAAATTGGACAGTAACTTTTGAAATAACTTGAAAAAAACCTTTTACGCTGTTATAGTTACGTACCCCTCCTTAGACATGTCCTGACATGCTCTTGGTTAGGTTTTTTTATTGTAAGGGTCAGTTCACACGGCGACGATAGGCGACGCTGCATTGGTAAGATAGATATTCAAAATTGATTTTTACTCACTACCCAAAAAGATACACGTTTCATATGACATCATTCATACACTGCACATGCGCTGTGCAGCGAGCCGTCGCTTTACATTCGAACTCTTACAATGAAACGTGTATCTTCCTTATGTAATAAATTAAGTTCAATTTTGTATTGTTATCTAAAAAATGCAGCGCCTTGTCGCGTATCGTTTCGTTTCGGTGTGAATTGACCCTAAGTGAAAGAAGCACTTTGTTACAAATTACAACTGCCATTTTCCCGCTCCAACTCGTAATTGTGTGAGGTAAACTGACAAAGTTATTAAGCTTTTCCAGTTGACGGTTACAATAATAACTTCGCTTGTTTATTACACGATTATTGTACATAAGTTTGTTATTAATCATTATTTAATAATAATAATAAGATAGACTAGGTGTTGCCCGCAATAGAAATATAAAATATTTCTTTGTTTGCATTGAAAAGGCTCCGAAACTACTGGACCGGTTTTTATGAAATTTAGCACCGATCTGAGTACACCACGTGGAAGGATATAGGCTACTTTTTATCGCAGCATAATGTACGGTTTCTGCGTGATTTCTTTTTGTGCGTAAGAAGTCGCGGTGTTCCTACATCTACTACATTAGTAGTAGATAAAAAAAAAAGTAGGTTCTAGACAGCAGCGGATACTAAAGGCCAATACTCGCTTCGCAGGAGTGCATTGAATCATACATATTGTAGACCTTCCTCTTGAATCATCATATTATGTGTTGCTGAAAACTGCATTCAAATCAGTTTGAATAGTTTAAAAGATCTGTAGAGAGCTACGACGTCTTGGTTATTACATATCCTTCTCACGCTTGACTGGTGGTAATAATAATACAGCAACAATTCTTATATTCTCCTTTATTGGTGCTTAACACAGATACGTATTACATATGAGATATGTCTAAGACAGATACGTCCACACTATATATAGATTATATAGCCTTTTGGCTAACTAAAATAAACTAAATAGGCTGTACCTGAGACATCTGTCAATATGACATTGGCGTTTTATTTTTTAATACTGTTGATATTATGCAACAAGATCTAATCGAATTTGACAGGAAGCGACTCCCTTTTATATGCATGATGCAGTCTCGCTTCAGTTTTATGCGGGATTTAAACGGGTGACTAAAGCCGCACAAATCGAAAATCGATCGACATAATGGCAACTTGGACACTTACGACCTCGCCGAATTGGCATTTAAACGGTCGATATTTGCCGCACAGCGCACAGTAAATCCCGCATTAGATGCTTCCTAATGTTAATGAGATAGCATGACCTTGTATTTTAATTACATGAATCGTCCTTCAGTTACTTGTACTATTATTTATTCTGTGCTTCAGTATGAAAAAAAAAAAACAAAAATAAATGAAAAATAACAACGATTTTCCATTTGAAGTTTGTTTTCCATGCTGATGTTGTACGTGGTGCGAACTCAGACGTCCACTTAATGAAAAAAAATCGAGATTTGTAGCTGCTGACAGTAGAAAATGTCTATTTCCTTTGTATAAATTAACAACTTAGAAAATATCAAAAAAATAGCTGGATAATAGGTATATTATAATATATGGTATCGAACACGTTCGGTTTTTGGAAGTTGGTTTATATTTAAAATACAGATATATAATATTGTTTACAATAGTTATATTTTTTTATACTTCTCACCATAGATAAATGATTGGTCTCGGCGCTCGAATGCGGCAACAAATAGTATGCCGAAGTCGGCATGTAAGCCGGTAACATTGAAATCTTCGTGTCGGATGTACGTACCAAATTCACGCCCACCAGAAACTGTCTTACACACAATGATATTATATATCCACACTACAATAATCAGTTGCCGCATTTACCGAGCTATTGTTGTTACATAGCGCGGTATTTTGTCGGGCGCCGAGAATCATGTATCTATGCTTCTAACATATAAAAATATGTACTTATAACAAAAGCTTTTACGCATTATCGCGGTATCAGATTGACATGGTATAAAGTGTCAATAAACCATTTTATCGTGATATTAATCATGAAATTGTAGGTAATAGCCACTTATTACCTTCATTTAAAAATTGTACCTGGTTAACACCGGAGCTTTGCTCGGAGTTTTGATAAAATTAAAAAATAAAAAGAATTTTCAAGCAAAAAAATTTAACCTACATAAAATATTTCAACTTTATTGTGACTTCAAAATACATATAATTACAAAACTACACATAAAATCCTAATTCTTAATACTTTTATCAAGTTGTAATACCTAATTCTTTCTTAATTTATAAAAAAAACTTAATTTTTACATGTTGTCAAATACCCAATTGTGTTTTTTTCTATACCATTTATTAAATTAGCTTTTCATACATAAATTATTACTTCTAAACACAAATGTAATAATTTTAAATTACAATTCTCATTGGGCCCGCCTGTTTCATCCTCTGATGATCTGTCCCGGAACTGGGACAGCCAATAAGTGTTATAAAACTCAACATTTTCATACACAATTTACATTTGTTTGTTGCCTCTCCAAATAATTGCTACGTCCCTTGTTATTTTAAAGTTGGCCATTCGAAACTTCACCGTAAACCCCGGTAATACGAGCTTTAATCCAGTGAAAGTTTCAGTCAACAGTCGAACTTTGTTACTGTTAGTTGTAACAAAATTATTTTCGGCCTAATTAAGGCGTATGATCACTTACGCCCGAAATTAATAGTCAAACTTAATCTCGTTTTAGCTATTTGAGATCAACATTTCAATACACTTCAACGATCCTAGGATTGACTTTACGTCAATTTGCGTCCTATTTTTGTTTGAGAATCTAAGATTGAAATCAATGTAAGATTTTAGATACGTTATTAATTTCGGGCGTTAGCTGTGTTACGTCGAGCTGACGAAATGTTTATGCTCTGTACGATGATTTCAAAACTAACGATGGTCTACGGCGTACATTTGAGTGAAAAAAAATCGTACAAAATAAGTTACGCCATCATGATTTCAGAATATTTTGTAAATTATATGCGGACTGCGGGAAACAAATGTCAAGATGACAAATGGTTCGGCTGCCCCAAACAACCCCAAAATGGGGCAGTTTAAGTGTGGACACTCTTTGCCTCGACATGTGTCGTCTATATGGTTTATGGCAGTGTAATTATAAATATTATTTTTCAGGAAATCTACTATTTTTTAATCCAGAGCCTACCGTACCAAATTTCATCGAAATCCGTTCGGTAGTTTTTGCGTGAAAGGGTAACAAACCATAATATAGCCTATGTCACTCACAAATAACGTGGCCTTCTATTGGTAAAATAATGTTCACAATCGGTTCAGTAAATCCAGAAATTACACCCTACAACCTCATAAACTTCACCTCTTTATAATATACATTATATAGCATAGATTAGTGGATATCTGAATCCTCACATTGAAAAACAAACCTAGTCTGTCCTCTGTTAAGATCCAATTTAATTTCTTTGTTAGCATAAAGACATAAGAAAGTCGATCCAGTCCCGATATGTCAAAACTGCAAAATAGTATTCTCATAAACGTCAAACCAACGTCAATCCCGTTTCGATTGGTCCAAACGCCAAAAATCAGCTTATGATATAAAAACGATTCATTTATAATTCAATGAAAGTAAAATAAAAGTGTAAGTTAAATACGAGGATTGGGGTTAGGTAAATAATGCTACCAATTTGAGTGTCACATTTTTGTTTTAAGTTATAAAGAAATACTACATGTAACTCATTAAATTAGTCGAATCTAATTTTATTGTTTACAGAAATACTCAATTGGATTGGGAGAGAGTAGATGTAGTCAGTAGTGGATGAGTAGCTAACGATAACGATTACGACCCAATTCAAATCAAAATCATTTATTCACATAGGTCACACAGTAAGACTTAGGGTCAGTTCAGACCGCGACGAAACGCGACTAAATTGAATTTTATTCACTACACAAAAAGATACACGTTTCATATGACATACATAACGTGGCAATACGTCCCGCTTTCAGGCTGTCTGTCCCGCTGTCCAGCAAGGCTGAAATTGTGCTGCTTTTGTGAACAGACCATAAATAGCTTAAAATATACGTGAGCCTCTTATACAAATGCCTGGCGTTTTCGATACTACGATGTAGAGGCCGTTCAGCGCCATCTGCTGCCAGTCAGCGAACTTTTGCGGTTCGTTCCTATATATACGTGCTAATAGATGGCGTTTTGATTGCGGGAAGTAAAAATATATAAAATCTATAGATATATGTACAGCTAATAATAATGGGTAGAAAAGTTTGTTCTGCAATATTATGTCCTTGCCTTTAGGCGGAGTCGGACATCCCCTCACCCCGCAAAATAGCACGTGTGTGTTTGTTTTAGAATGTGATTCCGCAGATGTCCCGCTTTGGCAAGAGAAAGAAATGGTCACGTTAGTCATACACTGCGCATGCGCTGTGCAGCGAGCTGTCACTTTACATTTGAACTATTACTTTATAATGAAACGTATATCGTCGTGTGTATTTTATTGTAAAATTACAGCACCGCACCGCATGACGTATCGTTTCGTTTAGGTGTGAATTGACCCTTATGATACAAGTATAAATTCAGAACTAGGGGGCAATAAAGTTTACAGGTGAATTCTACCTACAGCTCTCCAAAGGATCAGGACGCGGTACTGTGTACCAAGCAATATACTGTATTCATGGAGCCGAATTTACAATTTATTCTAATACCAATAGTAAATCTGTTCCGAATGTACCACACCTTCACGCGACTGCCGACTCTATCTAATGGACGTAAGAGCTAAAATTGCTTGATACATTGTAATGGTCTCCAAGGGTCAGTAGGTATTTTGTGTATGAAGTGCCGTGAAATATATTTAACGCTTCCTTTGTTTGATATTTAGGAAAGGGTAAGGGATTGGGTATATATACTTAGCTTGAAATTACAAATGTGTTTTAGAACCTTTAAAATATATTATGTATCTAGTTTTGTGTAATACATATTTAATATCTTGTGATATGCATTAAACTATGTGTTGTGAGCTGCGACGTCTTGGTTCTTACAGATCCTTCTTACGCTTGAGTAGTGATGATAATACAGCAACAATTGTGATATTCTTCTTTATTGGCACATATGAGAGAGATGCTTAACACAGATATGTCTGCACTATACTCCTTTTGGCTAACTGAAATAAACTAACTAAGTAAGGCCAACGAGACGAGATAAAAAACATAAATAAACGGACCGCTACTGAGTTGCATTATGAAAGTGAGTTAATATTATATCTGTCCTTATCACTCGTCTGCAATAATGACGTCAGTTGGTCGACGACAGCTGTCGTAGCGTGTTTCGTGGTACATGAAAGCGGCCAGTGCCGCAGTTGTCAACATTTGGTCCGCCAAACAATTGTGAACAAGTTCATTCCTGTTGGGATTGCGTTCGAAGTGATACATATTTTTTCGTCTCCGTATTTACTTGGTTTTTTGTTGTTTGTTTATTCCCTTTCGGTTAGTTTTATTTTAATTTTTGCTGTTATGTGAGTGCTTAGTTGTTGATTTTAATTATGGAATCACAGCCTGGCGGCTCTAGACAACCTTTGAAAGAAATCAATTCACCACGCAAAAAGCGTCAAAAGGTAAGTTAATTTATTAATTCATTTGCACTTGAACCATTACCATAATTTTGATTTTTATGGTTCCATACCAAAAAAGATTCTTTTTATATAATAATAAGAAAATAGTATAAAATTTACCAGTCCTCACATTTTTTTTTATTTACAGCGGACGTATTTTACATCTAATGAAAAAGGAATGGTCGTTAATGTGCACAAATACGTGAAGCAAACTTGGCCCACTGATGAATATCCGTACAAAACAAGTATAATGAGAAAACAGCGAGCATTTTGGGCATCGGTGTCGCTTCCGTATATAGAATTATAAAGAATATGCAATAACTGGGAATGTACAAAGCCCATCAACAACCAAAAAAAGGGTCACATTCTCGGAAAAAGCGGACGAGTTTGATAAACAGGCCATACGAAAGAAAGTTCATAGCTTTTATCTGAAAAGCGAATTACCTACATTAAAAAAAGTACTCCAAGCTTTCAATGATGATGAAGAATTACCTAACTTTAAGAGATCGACATTCAGAAAATACTTAAACATTTAAAATTTAAGTATATAAAACGACAAAGAAACAATGCTTTAATAGACAGAGACGACATTATACTATGGCGAATGAATTACTTAAGAAAGATTAAAAAATACGAACGGAGAATCGCTCTATATTTTATATGGATGAAACATGGGTGAATGCAGGTTTGTCAAATAATTGTGCCTTTATTATGTTAATAAATACTAGATTTTGCCCTTACTTTACTTACTGCCTCCGTTGCCGAGTGGGCTGAGTGTGGGCTCTTAATCTGGAGGTCGCGGATTCGGTTCCCGCAGGGGACACACATACTAAAAAGTCACTTTATTTGTTGTTCTCTCGTTGGGTTTCTGGGATCGATAAGCCTTGCAGCCCACAAAATAAGAAGATGACTTACTAAAATAATTAGAATTTTCGGCAGTGCATATCACTGGTAATGTAAAACTTATTTCGTTTTCAGGGCACGTTGTTTCAAAAACTTACGTGGATACTACAATAACTTCAAAACGGCAAGCTTTTATGGAGGGACTGAGTACGGGTGCAAAGAACCCTACTTCAAAGGGCAGACGACTGATTGTGGTGCATATGGGAAATGAAAATGGTTTCACAGAGGGGGCTGATGATGTATTTGAGTCAAAAAACACAGGTGATTACCACGAGTCAATGGACGCGAACCGCTTTGAGCAGTGGTTTGAGAATATTTTACCAAAACTTGGTGAAAATGCTGTAGTGGTACTGGACAATGCTCCAAACCACTCAAGACGCCAAGAAAAAACACCCACCAGAGCATGGAGAAAAGCAAGTATTCAAGAATGGCTGCGTAATAAAGAACTAAGCTATGATAAAAAAGACGTAAAGGCAGAACTTTTAAAGAAAGTGAATGACGTAAAGGCGAACTACCCAAGATACGCTGTGGATGAGCTCGCCAAAAAATTTAAGGTGGAAGTCCTAAGACTGCCACCTTATCATTGCGAGCTCAATCCCATTGAACTCGTATGGGCTGACATAAATACTACATTTAAATTTGAAGATGTGAAAAAACTGCTACAAGAGGGGATCCAACGTGTATCTGCTGATAAATGGCGAAATTGTGTGGATCATGTAATAAAAATCGAGGACAATTTTTATAGCAATATTGACAACATGATTGATAATACAATAGATAGTTTTATCATAAACACAGCTGACTCGGACTCTACCGACGAATCATCTTTGTCTAGTACAGACGACAGCGATTAAAATTCGAACTTTATAATAATTTATTCAAATAAAAATGTTTTGAACCCCTGAAAATTTGTTTACATTCTTTATCTCGTCTGGTTGGCCTTACTTTAGATAGGCTGTGCATGTGACATCTGTCAATTAGACATTGATACTTCTACTTCATAATACTGCTATATTATGCAACACTATGTATTTTGAAAAAAATGCTTAAACTTTATATTAGTATAATTATATTAGTATTTATTATAAGTAAGATACAATATTTCCGTATTATTTTGTGAAGTGGCCAGTGGCTATTTAGGTGCAAAGGTTTACTTAAAGCTAATTTCAGACTACGCTATACTATTGTGCTATATAGTATAGCAAAGAAGGACCTAATGCTATACTATATATTATGGCGTTCACATTACACAATATTATCGCAAACATATATAGTATATAGCAAGCTCAGGTGACTGATGACTCGAGGGTGAGGGCGGAGGAAGAGGGTGGCGCGCGATACAGCTCAGCATGAACTCATCGTATCGCACAATTTTATAGCGCATAGTAAGCATAGGACAGTGTGAACGTGTCCATAACAATGTATGGTGCGCGATATTGTTGTGCTATGAGCTATATACTATATGCTATTATATTATAGCGTAGTCTGAAAGCCGCTTTAACCTCATTTATAGATTTACTTTCATAAAGAACAAAATATAGTGAAACTATTTACATAATGCAAACGAAAACGTAGTGCAGGACGTCCTGCGGCACGATGGACCGACGATTTGAAGTAGGTGGCTGGCAGCGGATGGATGAGGGCAGCCCAAGATCGGAATGGTTCGCGCTCATTGGGGGACGCCTACGTTTAGCAGTGAACGGACGATAGGCTGATGATGATGATAATTTACATAATATTAGGGGAGAGCAGGGACACTGGATCCCCCTTTCATTTTAAGGGGTTCCCTAGTACTACAAGGAACCCTTATAATAGTCTGCTTATTCATAATAATAGAAGTTAGAGGACTCTAATAATAACAGTGAATATTATGACCGATCACCTGAATCTATTAACCAAATATTAATACACCTCTCAGATAAGACCTATTAGTGATTACGCTGACGTTTGCTATTTAGACGCGAATGAAGAGATTCTAAACAAATTAGAACGGTTGCAGAATCTCTCTATACGTTTTATTTTTGGCTTAAAAAACGAGATCGCGTGTCTGAATACAGAAAGCAGTTGCAGTGGCTCCCTATTCGTCTACGCAGAAACTATCGAATCCTCTGTCTCCTTTTCAATACTCTATTTAATCCTACATGCCCTTCTTATTTAAATGAGCTATTTTCCTTTCCTAATTTCCAAAACATATCTTTAGACCCTTTAGACGTACTCTTCTAGATATCCCTCCCCATCGTACCGACTTCTTTGCCTACTCCTTCACGGTGCATGCTGCTAAGCTCTGGAACTCCATGCCAGCTCAGATACGGGAGTGTAAGACACTTGGGCTCTGTAAGGGAAGACTGCGTGAGCACTATCTCAGCTTAACCTGAAAATTAAGATACCAAACCCTTAATTTAATTTATGCTATTAATATATTATGTTTTTATTATACTATTATAAATGATTGTATATATTAGTATATTGTAATATTTTTTATGTAAGTATTTGTATAATATTAAAGAACTTAATCTGTTTTCTTATTGTTAATAATTGTACGCACCAGATACTGTTAATTTTCTTTATGTTCTCCTGTATCGGGTCTACTGGAAGAAATTCCAATTTTGGAATAAGCAGTACCTTTTTAGTAAGTTGTATCCTAGTTTTAAGATTTCATTATTTATTATTGTGTGTACATAAATTATTAAACAATAGAAGTAAGAATAATGTGCTATCAAGTTACCTTTTATTAAAGCCTCCATATGGAGAGTAAAGAGGTATTGTCTTCTGTAAGACCTATCGTGTTTTGACCTATTAATTAATAAATATGCTTAGGGAAATATTGAGAGTCGGGCCTAAACACACAGCATGTTGAAACAAAACAAACTCTATGTGCCACGATATTAAGTTTATTTTTGGACTAAGCTGTCCCGGTTTACGCAGATCGATTCTAGAGAGTGAACAATTTAATCAATAATATATTTATTGGAGATATCTTTCTTATAAAACAGATGTTGCCTGTGACTTGAAAACTGTACATTTTGCCGCGATAAAAAGTAACCTATGTCCTTTCCGTGGTCTAAGCTATATCTGTGCTAAATTTCATCAAAATCGGTCCAGTAGTTTCGAAGCCTATTCGATGCAAACAAACAATCAAACCTTTCCTCTTTTATAATATTAGTATCTGATATCATTGGGCTATGGAGTGAACAATTGCTATTTTAGGTTGTAAATTTTACATTTACATGACAATGAAATATAATCTAGAATAACTTTTTACGCTCAAGTGTTCGATCCTACGAAAACTGTACATTTTTACACTGTACTTAGGTGAATTAACTGATATTTATCTGCCTTAAGCGATTAATTTTGTGCCCAAATTTTCTGTAATTGATTTTACAAAACGTTTTTAACAACTCATAGTTAAAAATGTATTATACTCTAATACATTTTTACTACTACAAGTACTTTGAGTAGGTTGTAGGGGTAGGGAGTAGGCGTACGTATCGGCGGTATGCGTAGGTGGTAGATGAAGGTTGTAGATGTAGGTGGTATGTGTAGAAACTGTAGGTGTATGCCGGCAGCTCATAGTTAAGTCAGACCTACGTCAGGCGGGACATCTTGTTATCAGCCTCAGTGGTCTAGTAGTTAGAGCTTGGCTCTCGACTCGGAGTTCGCGGGTTGTTTCCAAGTTTGGTTAGGACAATGCAGGCTGATCACCTGATTGTCTGACAAGACAGATGATCCATGCGTCGGATGGGCATGTCAAAAGTCGGACCTGCGCCTGATCTCTCGCCAGTCGTGTCGGTCATCCATCACACTGGATAATGAAACTAAAGGAAGAGAGAGTGCTCTTGTGTATTGCGCACACACTTGGGCACTATAAGATTACTCCTGCGTAACTGGCCTGGATTCAATAAAACCGGCCACCGTCACCGAAATCGGTGTGGGGCTATAACTAGCCCTGCGATAAATACTGAAACAAAGAAAAAAAATATTCTATTGCAAATAAAATTTATTACTTTTACAGTGTGTTAGTTTAATACTTAAATATAAAACAATTTAAAATATAAAAAGCTTATTCGAAGTGAAATGGAGACCCCATTGGCTGCAATACAGTCCTTTAAACGTTGAGGCCAGTTATCAATAGAAGCACGCACTCTTTCCGTGGGAAAATTCTTCACTGCCAATCGTACGGATTGTTTTAGGGACTGCATATTATCATGGCGTTTAGAGCAAGCCGTACTCTCTAAATCTGACCATAAATCATAATCCAGCGGATTAAGATCGGGACTAGACGTCGGCCAGTCTTCAGCTCTGATGAAGTCCGAAACGTTCGTTTCCAGCCAAGACTGCGTAGACCGAGCTTTATGACCCGGCGTCGAGTCTTGCTGGAAGGACCATTCTTGGTTATTGAACATGGTGTTGTTAAGGGGCTTCACTACCTTCTCAAGAATGGTATCTTGATACACTTGTACCGATATTTTGATACCTTTTTCACAAAAGTATGACTCAGTCACTCCTTCATAGCTAATACCCCACCAAACCATCACTGAAATCGGATAGTGCCCACGTTTCACTCTGTCGACTAATTGGAAAGCTTACTTAGAGCTTTGAGCATAAATACGGTCATTTTGTTTCTTAAAATGTTGCTAAATTGTAAAAAAATTCTCATCCGTAAACAAAATTTTTCTGTACTACAACTACTGAAGCGGTAGGTACGCAAAGGGAGGTCCCCTTTGCGTACCTACCGCTTAAATTGCTGCTATGTGTTCGATTTTCAACTCTATTGCATTAGCGTACTGTTAAGGACAGCGGCCTCGTAACGTAATAATATCAGTGAGTTGAAATGTTAACGATAAACAAGTAATTTAAAACAGTACATAAACTATAACGGTGAACATTCAGTGACAAAATACGTATAGATTTCTATAGCATCAGTATGCAATAAGTCGTGCTAAATAGTGTTTTACGAACTTAAGGTTATTTTGCTTATATATTTTAAACTATGGTGAATTTTAACTCAATTTCTTTTATGTCGTGTAGATAAACATAATACCTAACGTAAAGAACAACAGTTTGGAATATATAATAAAGGGATACGTAATTATTAAGCGAATAGTGGTAAAAATACATAACATTTCATAGATTGTGACCTTAGATTATGAATATCTTTAGTATTAAATAAGATTGTTAGTAAATAAGGCTTTATGTAATTGGGAAAATAAATAAAGAGTTTCACACAATGCGTTTTACTTCACCTGGCTCATGGAAAATAGGGAAAATTATGGAAAATAGCCGTATAGAGAGGCAAAAGCGAGACGGCAGCGCTTCTCTCTATACGGCATTGCCATGAGCCA
Source organism: Phengaris alcon alcon (assembly GCA_037179445.1). NCBI lineage: Eukaryota > Metazoa > Arthropoda > Insecta > Lepidoptera > Lycaenidae > Phengaris > Phengaris alcon. The sequence goes on from JAYRCH010000376.1 coordinate 661,680, forward strand.
GGTAAGCAAAGCAAAAATTGAGATTGTTCTCCTCAAAATAAGTGTTTTATTATCGCCCCGGCTCTGCCCAATTCGGTGTAACCTTGCTATCTTCAAGTCAAAACTGAGCCGGCGTTTGAAACCCTATGGAATAATACAGTCCCCTACACGTACATTTTCAGTTCTGTTTTTACTAAAGCCGCGAAAAAAAAAGATCGTGTGAACGCGGGCTAAAGTCACTACGACAACATCAACGTTTGTGCGAGAGTGCCGGACATCCGCGTACTCAGACGAACATACATGACGTCACATCGTACATCATTGTGTTTTTGTGTTCTAGTTTTCAGATTTTTATTTCAAAAATATTCTGAAATCAAGATAGCGTAGCTTTTTAATGTATGATTTTTTTTTCAAATATACGTCAACCCGTCCTTAGTTTTGAAATCGTTGATGTAATTAGACTATGATTAATGAATACTATAAACATTTATGACATTGCATCTTTACTACTAGTAGGTATGGTACCTAGTAGGTAGGTAAGTAGGTAGGTGGGTAGGTAGGTGGGTAGGTAGGTAGGTAAGTAGGTAGGTAGGTAGATAAGTAGGTAAGTGGGTAGGTAGGTAGGTAGGCAAATGTAAAAATGGTTTACCTACTTCAATTAGTGAATGTAAATATAGGTTAAGCGTTATTGGTCAATTTCGACATTAGCACTCACTGCAAACTTGCCGCGAATGAACCATAGTTAAACTTTACTAATTAGATTATCTTCGTTTACGGGCACTAGCTCATAAATTAACAATTATTACTATTTTGTTTAAAATTTCCCTGCCAAATATAATATTTATTGTCTCACTAGCTTTTTCCCGCGGCTCCGTCCGCGTAAATATAATATCCGGTATCCCACGGGAATACTGTATTTTTTCAGGATAAAAGGTAGACTATATTTTAATCCAGAGCCTAAATTACTACCATACCAAATTCCATCGAAATCCGTTAAGTAGTTTTTGCGTGAAAGAGTAACAAACATCCATCCATACATCCATACATCTATCCATCCATCCATCCTCACAAACTTTCAAATTTATAATATTAGTAGGAGTTACTTATCTTATTTACTTTAAACGAGCAAATCTTGTACATAAATAGAATCAGAATCTCGAAAATGGCTGCAAGTATTTCCATGAAATTTTGTGTTTTTTTCTTGTTTTGGGACAGAGAAATCGATTTATCTAGTCATATCCCTGAGAAACCGCTCATTTTTAGGTTGCACAAGTTTTTTTCTTTCGTCGTGAAATAGTAATAATATACTAATAATATACTCGTATTAATATTTTTGACTCTATCAACGCCAGTCCGAATAGCAGTTTAGTATCCTGGTATATAATAAGTATGTATAACTTTTGTTGTTGTTGTTGGCAAATTGGTGCCTCGGGTGTGATATTTATTTTTATTTTTTTAAATCTACTAAAACTCCGAGCAAAAGCTTGCTTACCTAGGTACTTACCGATTGATATAAATCAAACTTACCAATATTATTATTGCTGATTGTTGTAAATGCTTTAATTGAAGCCTGGATATAGGCTACTCTATGTCCGAGAAAAATGAACGGCTCCTGCGGAACATACAGATTTTCTTTCTGTACTGAAAAAATGTAATATAACTTTCGTTTTGTTTTCGTATATCCACATACAGAATATACTAATCATGATAATATTTTTTTCTAATATTATTTCTCATTATATTGTGCACGCAGGACGATCATGCAGGAAATTTTCGCGAATTTTTATGTAACTCGCCTGAATTCCAGCCCCCAACTTTATGCAAACACCTGGTACGCTTTTACCGAATGAGTCATATTAATTTAAAATCTTTATTATCTGGTAGATACTATAGAAAAAATATTTTCTTAACTTGGCCGCCATGCACAGTAAAAATAATTTTAATAATAATAAATGAGTACAAGAATATTATTAAGATACGATGAAAAATTTCGCGTCTTTTATACCAAGCGCAGTGCAACCAGGTTTCGAATGGTTTTACCCGACAACGGCGAAGCCAAAAAGAAAGTTGATGATTTTGGCAGTCTATGTATTGTACGTAACCTATGTATGTATGTTACATGTTTGTTCCACCGTAGCACCTAAGCTTCTGATCCGATTTTAATAAACGAGGTGTCAATTGATATATAATAATAGCTCGGGTAACACAGGCTATTTCATTTACGTAGTCAGGTTAAAGTTTTGATAAAAAAAAATAGTTATTAGTACATCGTCTGTCAATTTCCATAGAAAAATAAAGACTGTCAATACCATTAGCAAATTGGTTTTACTGCACAATCAATATGAATTATATTTAGCCCATTAACCGTCAAATGAAATGCAGCAAAGTAAAATGAATAAAATATGCATTAACATGTTAAATATAAGCCACATAAACACATTAATAAAAAAAAATCCTCCTTTACTTCCTCCTTCCTTCCCTGTAGGGGTACAGGAGGTGTACTCATTTGTGTACAATGGCACCTTATGGGTGCAAGCAATTTACTGTAATTTTTGTATTTTTTTTTAATTATTATTTTGCTGTCAATATAGATAGTTTTAAATTTTAATTTTATTATTATATATATATAAATTTAATAATTTTTAATTAATTTTAAAGCTTTAAAAAGTAAATTTAGGCTATTTTAAGTAAAATTGGTCCTGAAATAAGTCGCCCCATCCATTAAATTCGAAAAAAAATCTAAAAACTGGCTCAAATTTTTCACCACTTCCCTTGACGTATGCCTCAACTCATGGCACATGAGAGCCAGGCTTTTGGACAGCCTTGCTATTATATGTATGACAAAAACCTCCCTTCTTTTCCAAAAATGTATTGATTTCTATAGGCCACAATCAAAATTCTGTAGTTTTACGGCTTATTAAAACACCTATCAAGTATTATTTAATTACATTTCTTACAGCGTATGTAAGCTTTTTTAAATAATTAATTACAAAATTATATTAAAATTAATAATAAAAATATTCAACAATTTTGTTTTACGTATTCGGCCGTCGTACTCAATTGGGTACGGGTGGTTTTCCTTAACGACATCCTTGCCGATATAAGTTTAAAAGCTATCAATTTATGTTTCTTTTATACATACAGGTGCATTTTATAAATTAAAACAGTAAAATCAACATTTATTGTAAATTAGGCACTAAAAAAGATCGACACAGTAACCTAATTTCTGGCTAATAAAGTAACGTAGTTTCTGGCTAGCGATAATAATTATAAATATATTCCCGTTTTATTGTCATCATGTAAGTAATGCATTATCTTTTTATCAAGTTACTTGTAAATAATCTCTCTAATTCTGGTCAATTTCACTCTACACTTAAATTTGTAGGTGCACCCAATTACGTACGGCGGCGTTAAATGGGTTAATGTACTATCGACAAAGTTGCCGCCCGACCAAGCATAATATGAAAATGGCTTAACAGCGCCGTTGAATCGTGCGCACGCGCACAATGTCATGTAAATATGTAGATCAAACACGTTTGCAGTCGTTGCGGTCACTTCCTTTGTGGTTGAATATTTTGAGGCGTCCTAGTGTAAAAAAGAATTGGCGATATTATACATCGAAAATTATATTTTAAACAAAACAGTCTACATGCCTACGTTGTTATTCCACTCAATGTTAAATGTTGATAACGCTTGGAGATGGGAATGTGTTTTTTTAACATTTTGCGAAATTTGGCCTTTTTATATAGACTTTCAAATAATTAAGCTTTATTTAGGTTAAGCCCCGCGTGATTCTGAGAATTAAAAAAATTGATTAAAGTAAATTCGTGGGAATGTTTTTGTCTAAATAAAACATAAACATTTTAACATTTGTGTAGCGTTTTGTTCACATATCGTTGGCGCATTGTGCCTTGAATTTAACGTATTTTAGCCCTTATTTTCATGCACTAGCCCCGGCTAGTAGAAACGGACGAGCCTTCAGACGAGCGGAGCCCTTAGGTCTCCTAAATAAAACCTGCAACAATACAATTACAATCAAGTACCGACGCGCTAAAACTGCCAAACCGGTATTCTCGTAAACGTTAAACCAGCGTCAAACGCGTCCTAATTCAACCTTCACAAAATCAGTTTATGATAACAAGCCGCTTCACTCATAATACGATCAAAGTAAAATTAAAGTCTACTTTAAATACGAGAATTGAGGTTCCTAGCTTCACCGACAGCGAGTCCAAAGTAATATTGTTGCAGGCAATATGGCAGCGGAGAGGCCAGCAGCATAGCTGTTAAATAACTTTTAAATTTTTCTTCGATACTTATATAACACTCCTTGAGGCAACCACCGCTGCTCACGGCCGCTGATAGTCGCTAGGGGCCGCACGACCTTTTCATTTTATCAAGTGTTAAGCGTTATTATGTATTATGACAATGAAAATAAAGGCTAAAATTAAATGACAGAAATACTGCTTGCCGCAGCTCTGCTGCCGTTTCGGTGTGATTTGACCATTACCGTCAGTTCACACCGAAACGAGACGATACGTGATGCGGCGCTACATTTTTAGGATAGTTATTCAAAATTAAACTTTAGCGCGTCGCCGCTCCTGCAATTAAACGTGTATCTTCTTGTCTACAGAATAAAGTTCAATTTTAAATCGCAAAAACTACTCAACAGATTTTGGTGAAATTTGGTGTAGTACTCTGCTCTGCTAGGCTCTGGATTAAAACATAGGCATATTTTTATCCGCAAATGTACATTTTTCCCGGTGGACGGTGGGATACTTTTTTTTCGCAAGCGGAGCCGCGGTCAGGGGCTAGTAATATTATAAACGCGAAAGTTTCTATGTATGGATGTTTGTAACTCTTTCGCGCAAAAACTACTCAATGGATTTTTTCTTGTTCGTAATATTTGCACGTACTTAACGTTCAACATTTTAATTCTTGATGTGCTTATATTTAGAAGATCCACAATAGAACTTGTAAAAACATCTCACAGAATTTGAATCGAAATATTGTAACAAGCGATAATGAAATAGCAAATATGAATATAGTTCTTGCGAGCTATTTCATTATGCTAGTTTTATATAATTACCGTGTTCTTGTGAACACGGTAATTATATAAAACTAGCCGTTGCCCGCGGCTCCGCTCACGTAAATACCGTATCCCTCGGGAACACTGTATTTTTCGGGATAAAAAGCCTATGTTTTAACCCAGAGCCTAAACTACTACTATACCAAATTTCATCGAAATCTGTTTAGTAGTTTTTGCGTGAAAGAGTAACAAACATCCATCCGTCCATCCTCACAAACTTTCACATTTATAATATTAGTAGGATTCTCGCATAACGTTTCTGATATTCATTTGGATTGAATTCATGTCAGTGGAAGACAGACATTGGTTAAAACTTATTACGTAATAGTATGGGTAAAGTATACTGCATGAAATGAAATGAAATGATGCTTTATTTGGTGAAAATATGGTTACATATAGGTGTTACATTTTTTACATTAGTGCTCATATTTTGTCGCAGTTAACGACGACCAAATATTTTATTTATTATTAACACGATTATAGTTTCATTATAATACAGGATGGGCCATAAATTTTTGCAAATGGCAACACTCGATTTCTCAAAAACCGTTACAGGGAGGGGCGCGCGGGGTACGGGGAATGATGCGCCGCTTTATGCAATTTTAGTCACGATGGAGCGCTTCACGGGAAAACAGCGTGCTTTTTGTGTAAAAATGTTTTACAAAAACAACGACTCCTACGTTACTGTACGACGGCTATTTAGAATTGAATACGGATTACAGCGTATAAGTGAGTGTCCAAGTGTTAATTTAATTAAAGCTTGGGTCAACAAGTTCGAGCAAACAGGATCGACAACCAATATTAAACAAACAGGGCGGCCACGTTCAAGAAGAAGCGAAGAGAACATTCGGGAAGTTGAAATTTCCGTACGGAACGATCCAGAATCATCTTCGCGTAAGCGTTCGGCGGCTCTAGCAATACCAAGAACTAGTCTGCGGCGAATTTTGCATTTGGACCTTAAACTACACCCGTATAAGCTTCAAATTGTGCAGGAGATGAAGCCAAACGATTACATTCAACGTAAGTTATTGGCTGACACTATGCTGGAGCGATTCTCTAGCCTTGAGAATGTATTGTTTACGGACGAGGCCCATTTTCACATCAATGGGCACGTAAATAAGCACAATTGCCGGTACTGGAGCACGGAAAACCCTCGCCTTAAACACCAAAAGCCCCTTCATTCACCTAAAACGACTGTATGGGCTGCCATATCGGCTAAAGGCATAATCGGTCCGTATTTCTTTGAAAACAGTGAGGGAAATAACGTAACTGTAAACTCAGTGGAATACGTGAAGATGTTGCGAGAGTTTTTGACACCACAGTTACATGAATTTGAAGGATACAACAGCAGGACTTGGATGCAACAAGATGGAGCAACATGCCATACGTCAAATGTGACTTTACCGGTGATCAAAGAAATGTTTCCCAACAAATTAATTTCTCGCAGAGGTGATATTCCATGGCCTCCAAGAAGCCCAGACCTTACACCTTGCGATTTTTTCTTGTGGGGATATCTGAAGAGTCGAGTTTACCATAATAAACCAACGACCATATTCCAATTGAAAGAAAACATCCACGAGGAGATAGCCGCGATTCCTCGCAGCATGTGTCAACGAGTTTTCCAAAGTTTACGTAGTCGATTGCAGGAGTGCCAGCGACGAGACGGGGCACATCTCGATGATGTCATTTTAAAAAAAAAATTGCTTTAAATGTTTATTACGTTAAATAAATCATCAATAAAATAATATTAGTAGTTTTATTTTTATTCATGTTTCAAATGTGCAAAAATTTATGGCCCACCCTGTATAACACACCTGTCGCTTTGAGATACATTTAATAACAGAATCAAATTGTCAATGATTAAGTATTAATTACAAACATCATTCATTATGTCAATATATAGATGTATCCATAAAAGGCTGAACTATATTTGTTAGTAACTACTTGTAACAGGTAAGTAATGCTTCTGGTGTTAAAATTTGTGAATAACTTACTTAGGGTCACTTAACACCGCGACGAGACGCGACACGGCTGTGTTTTTTATAATAGCGATTCAAAATTGATTTTTATTCACTTCATAAGAAGTTACAAGCAAATGTCAAACAAAGTTGAATTTCGAAGGCGCCGCTCTTGCAATTAAAGTGTATCTTTTTGTGCAGTGAATAAAGTTATATCTTGAATAGCTATTTTAAAATGCAGCGCCGCGTCGCGTCTTCTAAGGTCGTGGTGTGAACTGACCCTTGAATTAATGTGCAATTTTAACTTTTAACAATTGTTTGTTCCTTGTTGGTGTATCTATTATATAAATTTCTTGAGAGGTGTCATGGGACACCCGGATGGGACGAAGTTATAATACATATATTATAATATAAATATATAGTTGATGAAGAATTGAAGCCTATTTTGGAAGATATATATATATATATATATATATATATATATATATATATATATATATATATATATATATATATATATATATATATATATATATATATGCTAGACTAACACACCGACGTTAGTCTAGCATAGCACAAACACACCGACTGACAGACGGACAGAAAAATGTTAACAATTTATATTTTATTGTAAGTACCGATCATACTTTTAAATGCATTAAGTGAAAATAAAAGCTGTTAATTTGAAATTACAAACAGACACTTCAATTTTGTTTATCTGTATAGATATAATATACCTATTATATTAATTATCTGTCAAATTCACAGTATGCTCATGTGCAGTCGCAAACTATTTTTGTTCGCACGATCAATAATTATAACCCTTTTTACATATAACTATATTATTTATATCGATTGATTTCAGAATCTATCGATTTTCCAACATCATAAACATTCATTATGATGATTACATCCCTATTTGAATAGCAGAACATTCTAGAAAGAAACAATTACACGAATTTGAATTGCACGAAGGAATGCCGATAACAGTCACAATGTTAAATTGCTAAATTCTACATTATTGTCAAGGTGATAAGGTCGTTTTGGTATCATTCTTAATAGTCGTTATTACATTGTGATTTCGAGTGGCAAAAAGTGTCGTGCCAGTCTTAATTCTTTCCGTCTAGCCCCCTTTCGCAACGCGCGATAAGGAACTTCGTTCCAATGATAAAGAAGCAGTAACAGTAGCCACCACGCTTACCATAATATTGACCTAATGCTAAAAACTTAAAAAGCAACGTCGTGGACTAGCTTTGTTTTTCAGTGCAAACCGTTTATTAGTTTGAGCTGCGTTGAGTCATATATTTTATTCCTCGGTTCAATCAGATTTTTAATCACTCACCATCAGGTCAACAAACATTAATATTGAGGGCGCCAGTGATAACCGATATGGATTCGGCGACGCTTTCAGCTTCATAAAACTCAATTAAATTGGGTACAGTTCAATATCAAAAACAGATTGGAAACAAACAATATTGGTTCTGTAATATATGCAAATTTAAATTTAACACTATTATAGTAAAATTGGAAATTAGTTCAGTGGATTGACTCGTTTACCGATAAATTATTTGATAACAAAGTATACTTTTGTGGATTAAAATATTTGTGTAAATGATACTAAAATATATCGCCGCTCCTTTCATTGCGGCTGCCACCGCGAAATTCGAGGCAGCGGCCTTAACGTGGCCAGCGTGACCACTGACGAGTCAAGCGTAGCGTAAATCAAGAGTATCTTAACTATGTTGTCCGCCCCAGGTCAAAAAATAGTTCCAATTTCATTAATAGTTCCACGGAAACGAAGTTGTGAGCACCAGCTAGTCTTACAGTAAAGTAGTCTGTGTACTAACCGCTCGCTATTACGTGATAAGCACTCGTAGTATACCGCGTCGTCAAATTGACGTGGTCGAGACAGTATTAAGACAGCGACTGTAAGGCTAAGAACTCACGGCGCGCTTTTTTCCCGTGCCCGTCGCGGTCGTCGAACTGCGGTTTTATTTCTAAACTCACGAGACCGCGGTTTTGCGCGGTCACGCAGCCGCCGCGGTTGAGATTATCGCCCGCAAACGTGGCGGGCGAAGATCGCAGGACGCGCGGTTGCAAAAAAGGAAATACATATTTACAATATAATTTATAAATTTCGGTCGCAAACCGAACGCAGAGCGCGCGGGCGCCACCCGCCGAGGTAGCGGGTGACCGCGGCCCGTGTAGTACTCGTATCGCACTACAAGGTGCCCGCCGGTGCAGCGAGACCCGCGAACAGCCGCGCACACCGCGGGTGTAAAACGCGCCGGGAGTTGTGCTTGAATTTTTTACGTACATATCTGCATTCTACTGAAGTTGCGGGCCGCAACCGCGGCGGGCGCGGGAGAAAACCACTCCGTGAGTTCTTAGCATTAGACTATAAGTCAAGTTCAGTCTTTACGTTATGCAGTTTACAACCGATGCAGATGTCAGACAAGTGCCACTTATACTGGCAGTAATATTAAATGTCTTCTCATTAAGTTTAATAGTGAGTAACTGATGTATTTATGTACAGGGTTTATTCGTTTTTTTTTAGTGGGTCGACCGTTTGATTCGCACTCGTGAGAGTGCAGGTTCGATTCACAGGTTGTGGCGTGTAACAATGAGACTTTTTCAGATCTCAAGTACATTATACGGACGCTCTAACGGTGAAGGAAAACATCGCAGTGGAAGCGTGCTGGGCCCATAACCTCTTAATAATTAAAATCGTGGGTTTCCAACAACAACTAACTTTATTTACTAAAACATACAGTATAACATATTCTATACCAGAGGGCGCTACTAGTTTGCAATGTGTGATATTGTCGATACAAAATAGACACAGAATACCAATCCCGCACATGGTTAGCCCCAGACGTATTGACCAGCCATTCCTCTGGACTAGGCTGACTATGTTGTGAGAATGCCGTATGAGCTTGGGCAATAATACGACATTTAAAAACTAACTGTCCCAGGCACTACAGTATTTTAAGAGTGGTTACTTCGCTCGGAGAATACTGTATAAATCATCCAATAACGGATGAAAAGGCCTATGTTTTTTATTACATTGTGTAGTATCAAATAGGTCTTTAACCTCTCATATGGGAACTACTCTGCCAGAGTGAAAGAAACGAAATAGTGTGACAGAATATGCAGCAGGCATACGAATACAGCTATGTCTAGGAATATTGGTTTCAAAAATGCGATTTTTGTTTCATCGAAATCGAGCCCATAATTGAGTCCGTTTCTCTTTCTTTGCATTTTTCGAAGTTCCTCTTATTTTTGCGTTCAATCCGACGCGCGCGTTTGAAAAATTCGGCTTAGAGTGTTGTAACTGATTCTATATCTTTGCTTAGATAGTATCGAGATTCTTGTCAACAAAACGAATTTTCAGTATTTATCTGAGCTGCATCGAAAGACATATCTTACTGTATTTCTCTCAGAGCACCTCAAAGGCACAGAATATTAATATATTACAGACGAGACGTCATGTCGAGGCAAAAAGTGTCCATACTTAAACTGGGGTTAAACCCTACTTTTGGGGTTGTTTGGGGAAGTTAAGGTTTGACATATTTTGTCATCTTGATATTTTGACATTTGCTTTCCACAAATAATTGACAAAATGTTCTGAAATCAAGATTGCGTAATTTTTCCTTGTATGAAGATTTTTCTTTCGAATGTAAACAGCCTATCCTTAGTTTTGAAATCATTACCTCAGTCGACAGCTGCTACTCTAACTAGTAGAGTGTAGACTCTAGGACATGGCGTCTTTTATAAATAGACATAATAATGATGAAGTCTTATTATCTGAGACAATCAATTGAAGCCTCTTAACTGATTGCATTTGAAATTGAAAATAAAACTTAATGGCAGAGTTTACTGAGCCCTTTCACAAAATTGAGTGAAATCATGATCGTTGTAAAATTGATCTTTTGATATTAAAATAGAAGGTAAAAATAGGTGTTCCAAGAATATCTTTATGGGAAGTTTCAAATATAGGCTATAGCTAAGGGGAAACATGCTTTGTTTTCCTTTACCGTGTGTACACACCGAGATGCTACGCAACGCAACGCCTCGCTGCATTTTAAGGTTAAAAATTGTTATTTATTGACTAGATTCTACAGAGCTCGAATTTTGAGATGCATCGGGCTACCTAGCGCGGCGCCCCTCTTGCAATGAAACGTGTATCTTCTTTTGTAGTGAATTTTTAATTATTTTTCAGCCTAAGCGTCTTGACATAAGCAGCAGATCATATTGTACGATTTTACTAATCGTACGAAATACCCCTGTATTAGCTCGTCAGTAGTGCGTCACACCCGCCAACACGATGACCAACTGACGTCTTATGTTACTGTCATCTGTGACGTCAATGCACGAGATAATACTCACATACACTACATCCCGTCTTTATTTTAACTTATTTTGTGTATGTATAAATTCTACTTGCATTCAGTCATAATCAAATTATTAGCAATAATGCTCTTTAATAATGTTGTAACGTCTTTATTGGTTATCATTATTTAATCCGCAATTCCTAGCATTTAATTAATAATTTAAAAACACAATTAATCTGCTTTCAATTCAAATCAATACATTCACCTTCCTTGCAATTTTCACGACTACGCTCCCTATCTTTCTCCCTATTTCCTTTACCCTTTGATACGTGTGTTTTACCTATCTCTCTCTGTCCTCCAAAACCTTCCTATTCTCTCAAACCTCTTTCTACACTTCGTCTTGGTTCTTTTTTTTCTGTTGAATTATTCCAAACTTCTATATCTCAATTTCATTTTTTTTATTTTTTTCCACCCTTTCGCTTTCCTTCTCCCTCTGAATCTTTTGAGCTTGGTCGACCTTACAAAATTGAAATGTTTTCCGTCCCACAACTATTTATATCATTTCCTATCTCAAAGGTAGCTTACATCCATAATAACTACTGAAATTATCCTGAAGGATTATTTCAGTAGTTATGGAGTTGAAACTCGCAATTTACTCAACTGAAACGAAACTCTAAACCATGTTGTTTGTTTCTTTGTTTCCTTCCCCGCTATCATGACTTACGCTTGCAAAAGTTATCAAACGCACTTGCCTCAGCTCACCACGCCGATTCCGGTGACGATGGCCGGCTTCATTGAAACCAGGCCAGTTACGTAGGAGTTATTTTATAGCGCCCAAATGTATGCGCACTGCACAAGAGCACACTCTCTTCCTTTACTCTCGTAGCCCAGATAACCTACACGACTGGCGAGAGATCAGGTGCAAGACCGACATTTTACATGCCCATCCGACGCATAGATCATTCCTCTTGTCAGACAATCAGCATTTTTTGTTGTTCCAACGTGGGAACCCACGACCTCGAGTCGAGAGCCAAGCTCTAAAGAACGGGAAGACCACGGAAGCCGATAATGAGGAAGATATTATTGTAGCAATAACTACCAGAGAGAATAATTAATTGTACTACAGGTCGCCATGTCGTCGAAATATTATGTAAATATTGTGACTTGTGTATAGAGTAATTTACTTTCTCTATGGATCTATCAAACGCACGGTAGTGTGTGTTAATAATAATCTGAGGTAGTGTGTGTTGTTGTTATTTTCCTTAACTGTATGTACTTTTAAGCATTATTCAAAATAATATTAGATTTATTTAATTTCACACAATTCTCGTAAAACTGCACCGAAAGTGATACATTTTTTGTTATTATATTTGTTACAATTTATCGAAGATTTAATAGGTGAAACAATAATAATTTGTGAAAGTGAAAATAATTATAAAAATATAAATCACTCAACCCAAAGTAATGTAAACATGTCATTCGAAAACAATAAGCGATTTTACTTGGACGGACTGTATTCCGTGCGATTGTAACCTAGCGTCTGACATAATATGAACTGACAACCATCCACACGACCCTGTTTTTAGGTAAATTTGTCAGATTTATTATTCAAGCCTATGACAATATGACGAACCTCACAATGTTTGTTTACAATTATTTTTTTTATTTTTTTGATCGTGTCTCCTGAACTCGACTTTACCTAATGTAAGTGAATCTCATATTCGCAGCATCCTCGCTTCTACTCATTTGCCTTCCTTAAATTCAAATCGACTCTTGTGCACATAATATTTTATTAAGTTGCTTAACTAGGTGTACCAGAAACTGGACCAGTTCTAATGCAAAATATGAATCAACTTTATGAGGCAATATTATAAAACACTTCTTACGAGTTCTAGCAACCAAAATGTAACAACCATTTATTAATTTTTTCATTAGGTATAGCAACAGACATAAGAGCGTACATAATATTGTATCAATTTATAGTATGAATGTTATAATAAATGAGCATTTAAACACTGGCATCCTTACACAACATAATAATATTATTATTTACTAAATTATACTATTAATGAACTGCGGTTATGCTGCTTTTATGTCACCTTTATAACGTTATCAATGTAATGGTCAGCTATACTGCTTTTATGTAACTTTTGTGACGTTTTTAATTTAATGATCAGCTATGCTGCTTTTATACATTTTATAAACCTTCATCAATTTAATTATGCGCTGTACTGGCATGTAACTTTCATACCGTTGTCAATTTAATGATCAGTTATACTGCTTTAATATCACTTTTTGTGACGCTATCAATTTAATGATCAGCTATGCTGCTTTTATACATTTTATAAACCGTCATCAATTTAATGAAGCGCGATGCTGGTATGTAATTTTCATAATGTTGTCAATTTAATGATCAATTATCCTGCTATAACTTTTTGTGACGTTATCAATTTAATGATCTGTTATACAGTATAACAGATCATTAAATTGATAACGTCTTAAAACTTAAAACCTATATGTCACATTCATGACGTCACCCATTTGGTAAGCCCATCGAATTGTAGCTATTCTCTTAAACAGTAAACTCAGATTTATAAATAGCGCCCGGACAAACTGCCCGGTTACCCTGCAGTGCGTGTCCGCCAGTCAGGGTCACACATCAAAGCATGCACTCGCCAAGCACCGCCTTTTAAGCTCCGTGCAAGCATTTACGCTTGCACGTTTGCCACTGGTGTACTTATAAGCTATAGTGCTCATATTATTTGAGTTCAAATTTTTTAAATCCCAGTGAATTTCCTATTATAAAATCGTGCCCCAGTGGGTATAATATGAATTTTTCTAACATAATTATTGTAAGTCACAAAATTGATGACAATAGAATTCACAATTATATGTTATGGATATTATGATACAGTGCAGCATTGTAATATTTTTATTAATATATATATATCAAATGCGATATTTGAACTTTTTAACAATTATTCATTAAAATTATGATGTTAAAACATACTATATTTTACATAATACAAACTTGTTTGATAAAACAATGAACCTGTATTGTTGTGTAAGTTCGTGTAATATTTCGGAGAATTCATTCATTATGGCATGTTCAATAGTACATATCTGTAGTAACAGAACATACTTATCTTAGTAGGTATATTTGTTGTCAAATTGTGAAGTGCACCCTCGTTATTTATTTCACACAAAATAAGTACGTACGCTCATTGTGTAAGATTGTTTCTTGATAATATGCATTTTAGTTGAGTTGTACCTAACAGAATACTTTACGTCTTGTTCTTTTTTTTCCAAAACATAATGTAATATGCGTCCGCAGATACTGATAATATTTCCTTTGCTATTTTCTTTGTTATGAAAATATACGTTACGAGAATTACGGAACCCAAAAGTATGGAAACAGCTGACTCCGCAACTCCCTAAGTTTCCCATCGACGGTGGCCAACGAGTTCGCCGAATCCCTTACAATAGGTTATTCTTTTGGGTCCCCATTGTTTTATTCCCAGTTATTAATTTAACATGTTATTTTTCGCTTTTAGGATAATTAAATTGCAATTAAAATAAGATTAAATTTAATAAATAATTAAATATTTTTTGTTATTTTTAGTTCTCCGACTGTCGCAAACGTTTTTCGAGCATAAACACAATTTCTAAATATTAGAATATATTCTAAGAATAATAAGATATATTATATTACTGAAATGGAAAGATCACTACTTTTTATCAGATCAGTGTCGACTATCGCTCAACACTGGAGGCTTAGGTTACAGACCACTACTATGCAATATGGATATCATCATATAATATCTAGGTATAAGAAAAGTGAAAGGTCACTGCTATATAATCACAAACCCTACAGCTGCGCTTACTTAAACAGTAACACTGACAAAGTGGAACAATTATTTTGCAATTTGTGCCTATAACGAGGCTATGACATTTTTTAAGTTTTGGAAACATGAAACTTACCTAAAGTTTAAGTTTTATATCTCTTTTCACTGTTCTTAATATTTTTACTGAATATTACAGTTTGGGAGTTTGGGAATTCGGGAGTTTGGGAGTATAAACTTAGTATAATAAGATCATACTTGAACACTTTAAAACTTACAGCTGTAACTGTAACAGTAATTGGTTACTATAGACTCTGTTAATTAATTAAATTTTTGTAGATAGTTAAGTAGTACACAATAGTTAAAAAGGCATCAAGTACAGAATATTCCTAGATTTATTAACATAAAACTTATGGTATTAAGACTCACAGTAGTTATGGAAGCTTCACTGGCACCTAAACTAGGCTCAGCTATGCCTAGTCATATTTAGATTTCAGTTTTAATAATACTTATATCAAAATAAATATTGCAATGATTTTGTTTAAAGCATAATATTCATAGTGACCTTTGGATTGGAATATGTGCTTACTTACCACTATGCAATGTCGTTGTAAATATAACTCTCGACATAATCTACATCTTGTTTTAATTGTAAATAACAATCAATTTGTATTGAAAATAGTGAAATTGACATGGAATCTCTTATAACACTAGAATAGTGGTCATTCCTAATCTTGACCTCGCATTGCAAAATGTAACAAGATAGAGATAACAAGGCAATGGGGTGGTCTAGTTTAGCTGATACATTTTAAACAATAACCGATGCGTCACCTGCGTGCTACATTCTGCTATACAGGATTTCCCGTAAATCGACGTCAAGCCATAAACCCGTGATAGGCCTAGTTACAATAGTTATCAGAAAATTTAAAAAAAAACCAAGTAATGTGTCTCAAAAAATACAAAAAGCTTTAAAAAAAATCGAAAAATTGACATCTTGTGGTGGTTTTTTAGTTCCCGGCACTACAAATTTCTACTTTTTTTGTAAATTTTTTTTGTATGTAATCCTTAATAATGCTTTAGTAAACTGGTGCCTAAAATTTAAATCAAACGACTCCGACTTGAAAGGAAATGAGGCTTTTTGCCCAAAACAATGATTCGAACTTAATAGTTTGCTCGACTTTAACTGACTGTACTGGAAAAAAAATGTACTACGCTTGTTTGGCAGGTAATTTTAAAAGTTGGCGCAGTTAATAAGGATTTCAAAATGGTATGACACTTGCTAGATTGTTTCTTAAATTTTGGACAATATTGATTTTTGTAAAGGAAGTCAGTTTTCGAAAATTTTTTCTTACTTACTTAAAAGGATTCAAGTGTACCCAGGACTTTCTTCTAAGTGATATTCTGATTTGGATGAGACGGAGAGAAACATTCAATGAGTGTAAGAGAGACAGATATTGACGCCACAAGTACGCGAGACGGGTAGTCACAATGCTACTAGTGTGAGCGAGACAATGTCGCTATTGTTTTATTATGTTCCCGACGTATAGCACACAAAATACAATAGATCAGTACGTTACTCTACTTCGTTTACTGCGCACGCCGTATTCGTTCGTCTTGATTTCGTACATACCACTTTTTGCTTTGTTTATTGGACTCGATTGCTTGTGATGTGGATTTGGACTGTTTAGTTTCTCTTTCAACAACCTTTGCTTTCTCCTGGACTATCGTTGATCGTGTGATTGTGTAGTACCACCATGTCGGTGTACACCGCACAGGAATATGCCAACATGAATCTCATTTATGGTGAATGCCGATGCAATGCTAGTGCTGCAGCTAGGCTTTACCGCCAAAGATGCCCAATTACATTTTTTTTCCAGTACAGTCAGTTAAAGTCGAGCAAACTAATAAATTCGAATCATTGTTTTGGGCAAAAAGCCTCATTTCCTTTCAAGTCGGAGTCGTTTGATTTAAATCCTAGGCACCAGTTTACTAAAGCATTATTCAGGATTACATACAAAAAAAAATTACAAAAAAAGTAGAAATTTGTAGTGCCGGGAACTAAAAACCACCACAAGATGTCGATTTTTCGATTTTTTTTTAAAAGCTTTGTATTTTTTAATTTTTCTGATGACTATTGTAACTTGGCCTATCACGGGTTTACGGCTTGATGTCGATTTACGGGACACCCTGTATGCCTACAGAGGCAATACAAAATTCTTTATTTTAAATAATCGACGAGATTTATTGCACCTACAACTAACTAGTACCTTCGTTACCTTTGTTCTTTTCGAAGCGGATTTGTAAGATACGATGTTTTTTTTTTATATTTTACATTTCACTGACCTTTTTTTCCTCGTCGCCAGTTGTACGATTTGACTAATCGTACGAAATACTCACCCCTGTATTGGCTCGTCAGCAGTGCGTCACACCCGCCAGTTCCAACGGATACATGATGACCAACTGACGTAAAATGTCACTCTCATCTGTGACGTCAATGCACGAGATCATACGAATGCCCTACACATGTGACCAAAATTTCCATTATCGATTTTAAACAACCTTACATTCTCAAAAGCGGTAGCGGTACGTTTTTTTTTTTAATAAAAAGTTACTATAACGTGTCACTTGTTCTAAAATACCCATTTGCGGTCTACACAATATGAACAGAACGATAAATCGAATAATTTATAGTAATAGAACCTCAGATATCTATTTTAAAGCTCAGGTGAATTTCTACAGGAACAATATTAAGCGTCTCTTTACGAGTGGCCACAGTTTTAAATTGTTTTCCGATAGAGTGTAGATCACTCCGCGGCTCTTTAAATAATCTTGTTGTTTATAATACTGTAATTTTGGATGTAAAAAGTGTTTATATTATGTTTTAAAATTAGAAGTGTAAAGGTCCATCTTAGTATGCTGTTTAATATTTCTATGATCAGCAAAGTAAGTGTAATATTACGCAAGTTTGAGAGAATACATCATTTGTTTTTGACGCCCAAATGTTAAGGGAATTAAAGGAAATATGACGCACAAATAGTTCGAATTCCTATAAAACGGTCATATTATATTCCTGTTATAAAAATCTGAAAAAATATGTTTAGTAAGTTAGTTTTATACTCTATAAAATACGTCCGAACTTTTAAGGGTTTTTTTCGGTTTCGGTTCTCGGTCCGCATTTTTGCCGGCCGAAGTGTACAGTAAACAGTCAGAAGATATTTCTCACATTTGCACTAAACGGCGCGCGGCGGGGAATCTGTGTATTTGCAGTTTCCTTTGATTTTAAAAATGCATTTATGGTGTGCAAAATTTGTGATTGAACACTGAAAATAGGCAACATTTTCATAATATTGAAGAGCTTTCGGTTTGCTCACATATTCTTGTGGATTGAAAACGTAAATAAGATTTGTGATATCCTGGTAAAAAATTAGGCACTGAAACTCGATACAAAACAAACATTAAATAGCTCACAAGTGCCTACTTATTTATTTATTTATTAAATAGATACACCAACAACTTATTGATAACTAAATTAATAACTTATTTCTAGATCAGGTTTAACTTAGTACTAGCACAATAGTTAGTTTAGTTATAGGTGTACACAGCATTTAAACAAAATTCTCCATAAAAAATTAACATAATAGTTTTTAGTAAGTCATTGATATAAAGTAATTAAATAAGAAATGCCAATGAGAAGTGAATAACAACATTAAATCACATTAGTATTAAAATTAAGAGTAGTCATCATCATCACCACCGTCATCACACCATACATCATCACATTATGATGATATATGGTGTGATAATGGTGGTAATGATGATGACTACTCTAATTCATATAGTAGCATATGCTTGCAGTTCTGTAAACGACGCCAAGTGCGAGGCATCTGCATAAACAAAAAATAGCAAAAATGAAAATTGCAAATTGTTTGTTTAATTAAAAACACGACAAATGTATGAGCGTCATATTTAGTGGGCAATTCTGTTGGAAAATTAGTCGACAGGCGTGAAATAACGATTGCGTAGGCCATATTCACGCGGCAAAGCGCTTTATGTTTCACAAATTTAAAAGAGCAGCGTCGCTTCGCGTATCATCTCGTTTCAGTGTAGCCCTAAGTGTACCAGAGACTCAAGATGGGGACTATCAAAAACGGCCGATAACTCCTGATGATGCGGGCGTTCATAGGCAGTAATCGCTTATTATAAGGCGACCCAGCTGCTCGTTCGCGTGTCTTTTCTCGTAAAAAGAGTAAAAGTCAATTTTGGTTCTTTTGAACTTAGTAGTTTCTCTGTAGTAAAGGGTGTTTTTTAGAGGTTATAGAACTTTAAGCTGGCAACACTTTTTTAACTGGCGGCCATTTTGTCAGCAGTCAAGTAATTTATGGTTACTTTGGTTTGGCATTTCAATATGAATAGACTGACGCTTCCAAATTGTGCAAATTTATTTTGAAAATCATGGTTCTGTTCTAAATACGTATCGCGCACTACATCCATTTTACGGTCTATATTATATAATAGTCCAGAGCTGTTAATTCGATTAACTATGGAACATTTTCGCACCACGTTTACTCTAAATGATAATACGCATTCACAGAGACGTCGTGCAGTGCGTACAGAAGAAGTCATTGCTGCTGTAGAGCGTAGCGTAGAGGAAGACCCGAATCAGTCTATCTGTCATCGTGCACAGGAATCACACGATCACCTAGCAAGGCGTAGATTCGGTGATGGGCCCAAAACAAGACTGCCGTTGATCCCGTATTTCATTAGCGAATTTTGTTTAGCGATGAAGCTCACTTTTGGTGGAATTTTTGTAAAAACTGCCGTATTTGGAGTGATTATAATCTTCAAGTGTATGTTGAGACACCGTTACATCCAGAAAAATTGTCTGTTTGGTGTGCTTTATGGGCTGGTGGAATAATTGGTACGTACTTCTTTAAAAACGATGCTGGCCAGAACGTTACAGTCCATTGCTTGTGGTGACCGCTATAGAGTCATGATTACTGACTTTTTCGTTGATCAATTGATCAACCATGATGTGCAGGAGCTGTGGTTTCAACAAGACGGCGCAACATGTTACACAGCTCGTGCCACAATTGATTTATTGAAGGAAACGTTTGATAACCGCTTTTTTTTTCACGTTTTGGACCCGTGAATTGGCCTCCAAGATCGTGCGATTTAACGCCCCTTGACTATTTTATGTGGGGATATGTGAAGTCGATAGTCTACGCCGATAAGTCCGAAACGATTGACCACTTGGAGGACAACATTCGCCGCGTTATTGCCGATATACGGCCACAAATGTTGGAAAAAGTTATCGAAAATTGGATGTCCAGATTAGACTACGTCCAAGCCAGCCGTGGCGGTCATATGCCAGAAGTCATATTTAAATTATAATGCCAGAAGAGTATCTTTCGAATAAAGAAAATTTCATGTCAATTGAAAAAAAAAATATCTTTGTTTTATTCCATTTCAAAGTTCTATACCTCTAAACAAAACACTCTTTATGTACGCATATAAGATATTCTTTCATATTTTCATGTTAGTTTATTTTTTCTGTTCGTCATGTTGTTTCAATTACAGACTGTATCGATACCGTCATTACGAAGTCATCAATTCCGTTTGTTACATTTTGCTTTATCAGAACTCGTGAAATATTGAGGCGCCCAGAACCCGTAATACTAAAATATAATGTAATGTTTTTACATTATATTTTAGTATAACGGGCTTTGTACGGAAATCCGAACGGGACCGACTCGCTATTTTCAGGTTTTTTATATTTACGCGCCCTCTACCATAATATTCTTCGTTAATGCTTAACCAATATGAATTTTTTTACGAAGTCACGGCGCGACTAATTTATTTTAGTTACTTTCATAGGACGTCTTCTTAGTAAGTCTTACGGCATCCTTTTATGGGGACATGCCACCGACATTAATACAATATTTTTGCTGCAGAAGCGAGCAATACGTTCAATTTACAAAATGTCCCCTTTTAAATCTCTGAGAGAAAAGGAATAGGTATTCTGACCATCGCTTCTCAATACATTTTGGATAATGTATTATATGTTAGAAAGAATATTAGAAATTTTAAAACTGTAGAAACACTAGAAATAAGCACCAGCTAGATATACCGGTGATCAGACTGGATTACTTCTCGCGAGACTTGTGTGAATGCCGTAAATGTATAGCATTGTTTTGTTTCCACGACCAAAGTACGAAATGAATTCGGAACGTAATTATGTTCAATCAGAGATTTCTACTTAATTACTGCTCATTCAAATGGAAAGTTTAATTTCAACGAACACAATATTTGCTTAGATAAATTACAATCATCATTAGTTCAATGTGACCAAGTCTCGCCAAAATATTCAGGCAAATAAGCAATTCAGGACAATATTTTCAGAAATCACGATTGAAAGATTAAAAACAAAAACATTTGGACCGCTTGATACATCTGTATTTATTAGTTTTTCCCTTCTACTCGACGTCTTTGTTTTCCACTCGCTGGTGCCCGCAACTTCGTTTGCGTGGAACTGTCGGAAAAAGATAAAAGTAGCCTAAATTACTCCTTATAACAGCAGCTAGGAGTTTTGCCGGGGAATTCAATGGGTGACGTTGTGAATTTTGTAACATTTTCATAAATTTGTATTATTTTGGTTCTTAATGTGTAATATTGATAGAATATTAACCATTAAATATTGGTTAACGACGATTAGTTGTAACAAATAGACAGACAAACAGAAAGACATACGGGCAGACAAAAATATATTTTTTTTTAATTGTAAGTACAGTATTTAAAGTTTCATAAATTATGCATTTAGTGAATATTTACTATTTAATCATACAAACAGACCCTTTAATTTTATATATTTTTATTTTTACCCGACTATGGCGAAGCCGAAAGGAAGGGTAACGATTTTGGCAGTCTATATTGTATGTATGTACGTATGTTTGTTCCTCCGTAGTGCCTGAACTACTGGGTCGATTTAAAAAAATGAGGTGTCAATAGATTCGTAATAATAGCCCGGGAGACATAGGCTATATAATTTACGTAGTCGGGATATAGTTTTTTTTTTTAATTGACGTTACTAGTATTTATATAATATTTAAGTTAAATGAAAGATTTTTATATCAAACGTAAAATTAAAAAACTACCAACAGAAAGAGGATCAAATAAATCATTGCAATGGATGTTTAAAACATAAGTGATATGAGCCGTTAGATTTGTTCTCCGGTGAAATTTATTGTCTGCGGGCTGGAATTGGCAGTATTTCCCACGACTTGGCGAATTAACTGCGAAACGATTCAAAAAACGAATGGAACGCCATTATTAAGAACTTTTTTGTAAGTGATACCATAATGAAAAACGATATTATTATTATATTTGCAGCCGATGAATCCTTTGTTTCTTGACTCTTTTGAAATGAACATTGTTGTTGAACCAAACATACAATATTCGTTAAGTTGTTTTTAAAAGTAATTTACGTAAACAATTAAAAGCGGTGATCAGTATACGTAATCTTTAACAATAAAATAAATAATCCTTTACAGTTACTGCCCTTGTTAAAAAATGTGTTTAAATAAACATAATGGTAGTAATTATATGCGATTAACTCAAACGCTTCTTAATATTAGGGGTCCCCTAAATCACAAGCTGTCGTTGACTCATAATTTAACCGTTTGGGTATTCGTCCGTTTCTGTTTTAAATGATTTGACTTTTGATTTTGATTTGAATTTGACTTTGACTTTTGATTATAAATGTAAAAGTTTGTAAGGAAGGATAGATGTTTGTTATTCTTTCACGCAAAAAATACTAAACGGATTTTTATGAAATTTGGTATGGTAGTAGCTTAAGCTCTGGATTATCACATAAGCTAATTTTTGTACTGAAAAAGTACAGTGTCCCCGTGGGGTACTGAACTTTTTATATAATATCAGTATAAAAAGGCGGGCGGAGCCGCGGTAAATAGATATCTATATAAAAGAAAGTCGTGTTAGTTACACTATTTATAACTCAAGAACGGCTGAACCGATTTGGTTGGAAATTGGTGGGGAGGTAGCTTAGAATTAGAATTAAAGAAGGATTTATGGAAATTTGATTTATGACGATAATTGTTGAAGGTGTTGGAAAAAATCAAGCCGTCTGGGAACTTTATAGAAATCGCTGCCTAACCTAACCCGGTGGGGATAAATAACAAAACAATGTATGGTGGGATTGTTTCTCTTTTATGGGTCTACAAAAAAGTCCATGATGGCATAGCCTGTATGTTTATCTTTTAAGGAAATGTTACTATAATTATAAGTTTAAAAAAATGATCAGGAATAATGTGGTATTATCAGATGCTATTTAGACGGATACAATATTACCTAATCATTATCCCTAGATAATGATTAGGTAATATTGTATCCGTCTAAATTTTCACACGTACTTTTTAAGATATCTCCTTAGATATCTTAAAAAGTACGTGTGAAAATTTAATGAAATGTATATATTTTTACTCTGTGCTATTAATATGTTGCAGTAGGTAAGTACAGTTACTAAAGAGTTTTTTGCCATAAACACTCTCCCACGCGGGCGAAGCTGCGGGTAAGGTAAATTTTAATATAATTCATGACAAAGTTCTTGACCCGCACTTTATAGAATAATTTTGTAATTAAACATTTACGAGCGTGCTCATTCTGTAGAAATTTTCGATAGGGGACTTACCCCTCGCTTTTTGCAAGCCTTGAGAGTAATTTAGTATAAGTGAAACGAATGTTTGGACTAATCTTTCGGGTCAAGTCGGCGGTAAGCTGTGTTTCAGTTGGCAGTATAAAGTATTACCTAAAGCTATCTACTAGTAATGTACAACTAGTGTCCAGTGTGTCCAAATTCGACCATAATGTATCTTAGCGTCAGTTCACACCGCAACGCGGCGCGACGCGACGCAAATATACTTAAAGAAACTGAAAGTGACTGTTCGCTACGCAGCGCATAGCCGCAAAGCGCATTTGACAGCGGTACGCCGCCGCCGCGTTGTGCCGCGTTGTGCCGCGCGTGCAGCCGAATATAAACGTGTATATGGCAGTATGGACAGTAAAAAAACCTACTATTTGGCTTCGTTGTGACGTTTGTTTGACGGCGGGCGGCGACCTCAGGCTGCGGCGCGCATATGCCGCTGAGTTGCGCTGCACCGCTCTACGCCGAGAGGTGCAGCGGTACTTGATGCAATGTATTCCGAATCGTCGCAATGAAACATGTATCTTTTCGTGTAGTGAACAAAGTTCAATTTCGAACGGATATTTAAAAAATGCATCGCCGCGTCCACGTCGCATTGCGTGAACAAATAAAAATGTGAATGTTGTCTATTGAATGCGAAACACAGTTTGACTAACGTCAACGTGCGATACAAAAGTGTATGTGTAACGTTATTTTTATGAGTTAATTTAATGTAGTTTTAAGCATTAATATAAAAAGATATTCGTGCAACTTACTCCTTATCCACATGAACTTTAACAACTCTACATAATATACTATCATAGATTATAATTGGTGCAATAAAACGTTAAATTCTTACGTTCTACCTACTTTAAATGTACGCGAAATAGACCTTACGTTGAGTTGTTAAACTATTTTATACTTCTAAGTTTAGAATCCAGACGTCTGCTACTAGATGTCACGATGGCAGGTATATGGTCTATGTAACAACAAGTTTGACTGCTCAGCCATCACCAATGAGATATGCTACACTGTGCCTAGGACAATTCGACGTAGAGCGCGGACTGCGGCAATGTCATCTCTTCCCATACTTCATCTTGCAAAATGAATGCTGGTCTCCGCATTCCTCTTCGTCGGATTGTAGATACACACAACAAATATTTTAGCGATATTGACATTTTTACACAATCTATTAGCCAATTAAAAAAAAACATGCTACTGAAATATTAACAGAATTGCTAATAGAAAATCAAACGTAGATATTAGAATTTTATATACCTAACTTATTATAGCTTAGGCCAATTACAGGGAATATGCAAGTGACACCAAAATGGATGAAATATTTTTATTTGTAATCTTTATCGCTAAAAAAACATAGCGGTACAAATATTTTTAAAATCTATCGTGAATTAATAGTGACATTTAATCATCAAAATTGGCTTTTTTGAAAATACGGCGCAAATTTCAAAAAACCCATATGTACTGGCGGAACAAGACGTGACGTCATCGTAAACGAACGTGTATCAACTTTCAAAACTCATTTTTTTTATATCTATGGCGGAAGGTATTCAATCATTGCCAGTGTCAATTTTCATTGTGTCAAGTGAAACAGATTTTTCGTATTAGGCTGGGACTATATTATGATTTATGATCCGGAATCCGGAAGGCCGAAGAAAACTCTGAGCATTGAAAATAGAACTCTGCGCTAATACAATAAAGTTTGTTGTTTTCAAAATATGAATATTTATTTATTAGATATTAGATTTGTTTAGTACTTATCACTAGGATATTACATAAATATGAAGCATTAAATAATATATTTAAATTTTTCGTTAACTAGGTTGTTCGTCGAGGTTTGTAAATAAAAAAAGTATGCGTAGGAAATCTATTTCAATGTACTGATTGATCTTCACAACAGTATAAAGCAATCAAACAAGATATAGTCTAGTCAAAAACGTGTTAAATAGAAATAAAGCTCCTAAAAATATGTGCGATAGCTTATTCGATTCGGAATGACGTTTAGAAAAATGTTTTTTAAGGGTATATTAGCACATAAAAAATTGCGATTGTTATTAACAAAATAAGATAAAAAAATGTATTTAGTTTTTCGTTAATAACTTTTAAAATAATGATATTCAAGGAATTTTGATAAAAGATCCTGAAAGAGAAGGAAATTTCCAATAAAAAAGTCCTAACTCTCGGAACTCTATCTATATTATTTATAATTTTTTTTAACGCTGGAAATAGGGCTCTGCGAGGGCGTTACGGCATAGGCGCGCCGTCTAAAAAGCCGGTATATCTCCTAAAATATCTTTTTTTGTATAGTAAATAATAATTTAAAAACTTTAATAAATTATGGTGTCCTCTAGATACTTGAACGAAAAAAACCTCAGTGAAAAAAAAAAATTGTTGATTTTTCAAAAAGTTACACCATTGTTAATTAACTAATTTTTTTCCAATCTCTGTTTTTATAAATTACGGCATAAAAATTTAAATAATTGGTCTATAAATTTTTCGCTTCGTGGAGCTCTTTTTATTTAGGTACTTAATAAAGTTATGCAAAAAAAAAATAATTAAAGTTATTTATTATTTTGTTAATTATATATTTTTTTAAATTAACTAAAAATGAAATTTCTAATAAATGTTATCAAAAACATTTTTTTTTGGTAATATCTTATTATTGCTGTTTTCGTATCTAATATAGGTATTAATTAACATTGGGAAAAAAAAGTTACGTCATTTGTTAAGAAATTGTTTATACACAAATCGACTATTTTGGGATTTAAAAATTTTTTTTTTACTATCTTATTGCATAGGTGAAATGATGATTTTTTTTTTTTTATAATTCTGAAATAATTTTTTTTATTGTTTATAATCGTTTTTTTAATATTTCAATTGTTTAAATAATTAGTTAAGAAATTATTTTAAAAATCATTTCTTAATTAATCATTTCAATCAAATCAATTCATCTTAATTCATTTTCTTAAATATCATCATTGACTCTTTTCAATGGAATAACAGAGAAATATTTTTTGTAAATAATTTAATTGTTTATTAACTTAACAATTTGTTATAAACAAATAATATTAACCGTTATTTTTTTTTTAAAAAACTTCAAAAAATTACATAAACAACCATATATAACAGTTTAGAAAAAATATTTTTTGTATTAAAAAATAAAATATAATAATTTTTTTTTTTTTGTCAGCTGCAGTTTGTGTTATTTTCGCACATAGGGACGACACAATATTTATAACAGGGGTTGCTGTGCTTTTCCATCGTAATAAGTTGATTTTATCACTTATTTTTATAACTTTGTGAAGTTTCGTTGTTTCTTCATATCGAACTCGTGTATTTAAACTCGTGATTTTAACTATCAACTGTATTTTATATGTACGATGACATCACAACTCAAGCGCGCGAAAATGGCGTGTTTAAATCGCCCAAAAAAATTATTGTGATTTTCAAACATTTTTTCAAGCCTAATGGATAATATTTTGGACGTCTTGTATATATATTTGATAATGTTATAACCAGTAGAAACGTTTAAAAAAACTCCTATTAAGTACATGATAATTTTAGTTCACTAGTACACTAGCATACTTATAGTTACTTAACCCATTCCTTAGTATATATTTAAAAAAGCTCACTCTCAGAGTCAGTTAACGGAACATTATCGTGATGATTAATTAATATGTAATTAATGACAATTAAATTTAAAGGTAGCAAAACCTCTATTTAGCTTGCTAACTGTGGATTATGACGTTTGAGTTTGAAGTTATGTATTTGTTTTTTGTAAAAAATTGAAATTTGTGATTTGAATTTTACTTGCAATACGCTACTAATTATTACTACCTACGTTGCTTTTACAATTTGGTAATGTTCTCTTTATTCGGATGAATAGTAGTGTGCTAATCCACTCTAAACTTTAGCATCTGTAGGTCTAATTTCATTTGTAAGATTAGGAAGATAAGATGTTCTCAATATTATCTAATGCTTGTATTGTAGATAAATTCATTCATGAAATATTTCATTATTTTAATAAATAAACTGTTAATTTTCTATTACTTAAGTAGATTTTTAATAAGTTCATAAAAATCAATGCATATGCAAAATAAATAATATTTTATCGATATGAAAAACTATCGATACAACATATCAAATGTATCGGTTCGGGGCACATGCTTATGTTTTTACATAAAATACTTCTTTCAGCTTTTGTCAGTTGGCTGTAAACCCGCGCTTTTGAGTGACGTTCTCGCCAATTTGTCCAATTATCCGTGTATTTTTTTTTCATTGTCTACTTCTTATCTTTGTTTTAATATTTGTTTTTTTTTTTTATTTTAACTTTTTCATTTGTTTTAACTGTTTTATTTGTAATTCATATTAACTGTTTCGTTTTATTTTTGACATGTTTTTTTTGTGCTTGTGTGTGATTTTTTTATTTTAAAATTCATTCGCCATACGCGTATACAGCACGGGATTATGGTATGATGCTGATGTGCTTAGGAGAAGCATTTGGAAATGCCGCAGAGGCATTGAGGATTTACCGGAGGCGATATCCTCATGCCCGCCATTCTTCAGACTCCCGTACCATAACACAGGCATATCAGCGAATGTTAGAAAAATGGCCTTCAGCGTCTGGCGGTGGGCGGCAACTGGACGTTAATATCGAGGAGCAGATTTTAGACGTGGTGCACCGGAATCCTCGTCTTGGAGCCCGCAGTGCGGCTAAATGCTAAGGCCAGTTGCTACGCATGCAACTGTACATAAAATTTTACGGCGGAACAGTATGCGTCCCTATAAAATACATCGTGTGCAGGCGTTGCTTCCGGTTGATCGTGTCCGACGCACCGAATACTGCCGATGGCTGATGTAGCAGGAAGAAGCATCACCATCATTCATCAGGCACGTACTTTGGACGGACGAGTCCACATTCACGAGAAACCAAACACGTTGGTCAGTTAATGTATGGGGCATACATGGGGCAGCAATACATTTACAATGATTTCATATTGGGGCCCATTTATTTAGCCCCACGGATGACCGGTGCGTCGTATCTGGATTTTTTAAATAACCAGCTAACAGAAGAACTGGACGACAACATACCGGTGGCCGATTATCCGCAAATGTGGTTCCAGCAGGATGGCGCACCTCCACACGTGTCGCGACTTGTTCGTCAGCGTCGAATGGAATGTTCGGCAACCGCTGGATCGGAGGAATGGGACCCCACGCCTGGCCACCTCGATCCTCTGATTTGACCTCACTCGACTTTTTCCTTTGGGATTACGTCAAGGAAAGGGTATTTAACCGGTCCTGTGACAGTGCTCGTGAAATGAAGCTTCGAATTAACATTTTTTTTAACAATTCAAAACATTGCTTCTCGTCTACACGAAGAGACCAAGAGAAGTCCAGAACTGTGCATTGAATTGGAAGGGGCACAGTTTGAACCCCATCTCATACGACCGCGAGTACAAATAAACTAATCAGGTTAGTCACATTTTGTACACTCTAATTGATTAATCCGTGGATTTTTAATTGTTGTTTCGCTGTTCGATTTAACTGTTTATGTACTTAATGGCATGTTATTTTCATTTATTTCTCTTAATCTGAACAAAAATCTGAATGTAATTATTAAATTGTAACATAACAAAAGTTAGTATATACTTGAATATTATTAGAACTTTAAATAAGACTGTAAATAATCAATGCAATTTTCTTGGTTTACTGTTTACATACGGCTACTTGAAAAGAATCAGCTGATTTTCGCATATTCGCACCAGCGCGGGCGCGGGCGGAGGCAGCCTCTCTCCTCGCGCCCGCCCTCTCTCGCTTCCGCCCAGCTCGTTGTGTACGTTGTACATTGCCTGTTGAAAATTATAACTTTTACAAAAACTGTCGATTAAAAGCAAATGACTAGTACCAATGGATCTATCTACCTACCCTACCATACTATAAGCCCACGAAGTTATCGGGACTGGTCTAAATACACCCTGAATAAGAGATTATTCGAATCCTTTCACTAAATATTCAATCCAAGAATTCCATGCTAGATATAGAATGTATTATTATAATTTACACTACATCAATGATTATATTATAATTATGTAATTTAAATATTATATTTTTGTTACAGACAACTCTATGAAATTACACACTTTCCTGTTGTGATTGGGTGCATTGATTGGACCCATATTAAAATAAAAAGCCCTGGAGGAATCACTTCAAAGTGTACATAAATCGAAAAGGCTGGTTTTCAGTCAATTTACAAGCAGTGACAGGACCAAATTTAGAATGTTATAATTTGGTAGCTCGGTGGCCAGGCAGCACGCATGATAGCTTCATTTACAATTGTAGTGCTATGAAGTTATATTATTATAAGTGTTGTATGGAAATAAAAGTTTTTGAGTTTGATTAATAAAAGACAAAATAAAATAATTCATTTTATTTATTACTATTTTGTAACTTAATTAATTAACATAATTTGTATGCATTATTTCTACTTTTAATAATAGTATTTATTTATTTATTCTATAGTACGATATGTAAGTATTTGTGTATGTATTAACGAATATTATAAAGTAGTGTACCTAAATAGTATATATCATATAAAAGTATTATGAAATCTTAAATTACAATATGTATTAAAATAATTTTCTCTTTACGTGTCTATAAAGCCATTATAAAGCCTACCAGTATGTTACATGTAAACATGTGTCATGATTATAAAGGTTGTCTGGCAGAAATCGCTTGTAGTGATAAGACCGCCTTTTGTGCTTTTATAAGTTTAGTATGTTCTGTATGTCCTACTTGTTTTTGGTGCAATAAAGAGTTTTTCATTCATTCATTCATTCATAGCTTTACTAATTCTAATTTTGCTTTTTCATATTCTAGTTTATTTTTTTCTAATTCATATTTTGCCGCTTCTTGTTTTATTTCTTCTGTCTCCCTTCTCATATTTTCTACTTCTAACTGAAATATGATTTAAATGACATTTATTAACATAATTTATTTGTCATAATTAAGTAAACCTATTAACAAATATACAATGATCGCCTTCCTCCTACTATTCCTCGCCCTATTAATTTTAAATCAGTTAAATGTTTTGTAAATACTTCATTTATTAAAGTCTTATGTACATATATTACAACTAACAACATAAAACTGTAATATAGCTATTAGTTACTAAAACCCTAAATGTTTGTTTGTTTTAGGTTTTTTCACCAGACCTCGCTATTCAGCTTCCCGTACCCTTGTTTTTTCATAAGACCTCTTCAATTAGCAGAGTTTCCATCAGTCACTCTGACACTGGCGAATCACTACGGAGTCAAATATAAAAAGAACAAATATACAAATGAGATAGGAATAACCTTTAGTTAGTATACCTACCTTTTTTTTAGAATTTGCATCTCTAATATTTTATTTTATAATTTTATTCGAATTACAGCTTCCCGTCGAATATAATCGGTACGTCTACGAGTTGATGAATTCCCATCTAAAATTAAGATATAATATTAATTATCTATTAAAAATTTAAAATAGATCAAATGTTTGAGCACAGGTAACATTATCTTGTATAATACACACATGTAATGTCCGATGGGCTTAATTGAGGGCTTTTATTTGTAGATTTATCTTCTTCTTTTTCGTCTTCACTGAGCTTAGGCATATCCTCCAACTCCAGCTCGTTATCCAAAACCACTTAAAAATAAAGTCAAATTCAATTTACCAACAACATACATTCATTGTGTTAATATGTACTTTTAAATAACTTACGGCATACCGATACATGGAGAAGTGCTATAATTATGCTCATTAATATTGCTTAAAACAGCTCCATCACTATCAAACGGATTGTTAATTTCGCAAATCATAACAGGTGCAGCCTGAAACGATACACGATTAAAAACAAGTTACAAGCCACAATATATTATACAACTTTTAGTCATTATTATTTTCTTTATGATACTTATATATTTTTTGTAAGTACTCAAATTATCTATAGTTAATTTTACAAAATGTTATATACTTTAAGCAAATTTTTTACCACAGTATCCCCTGATGAAATAAAATAAGACCACATTCATTTATCTTTAAACTGGTTTTGCATGACTACTCACTTCTTCTACCATGCTCAATATTGTCCTGTTGAGTCGGAGGAGGAGGAGCTGAAGGTCCACCACCAGTTCTGTATAATATAATATTGCCCCTTTGTGAAGCACGAGCTTTTCGGGTTGTAGCTTTCAAATTATTCCACGCTCTTTTCAGGGTAGCAGCATCGCGCTGAAATTGAAACGAGAGAAATATAGGTAGTCAAACAAATGTAGTAAAATAGATAAAACTTAATTGTTACAAAATTATGTTTAACGAAGAAAAACTCATTAGGTAATAAACCTCATGTCATTTATATTTTAATTAAATTCATGGGCTAATAAAGTCCAAGCATGTTTTTTTTTGGCTTGATTGATTGGCCGTCCGTGAGCTTGGCTTCAAAAATTGGTGACTTCTTAACTAACTGCGCCAATAGAGCCTTTTCGTCGGCAGTAAAATTAGGATCTCTTTTTCGAGTCACTTTTGCTTCGACGTCCTACGTTGAAACAGAAATCATATTATTACAAAATATTTCGGTAAATTGTTAAAGTAACAACGAATTTCAGTTTTGTTAGTCATATATTTACCATAATATTAATTTTATAATTTGAAACACAATTCAAAATCACTTTATTATGTACACAGTACAACAAACTTTAGATTTTTTGTAATTTTACCGCGCTTGCCGCCGCGAAGATTTGACAGTTAACAACTGTAATGCGATATTACAACTTTGAAATTATTTTACCAAAATATTCTTAAAATAGCTGTTTTGGATATGTATTTGTCGATTTTCTTTGTTAATGAAATAAATATTATTCTAACCCTATTACAATTTTACATGGTTTCTGATGTTTATTAAAGAAAAACTTTACAGTTTTATATTAATTGATTTTAAGTAGGCTTCTCCAACTTTTTATGTAATCGACAACATTATTCGAAGATGTACCGCCCTACGCATGATTAATTTTGTCATTAATTAACGATCCATTAAATTTTGCCTCTGGGAGACACTCTTCATTAAGAGATTTAATTTCCATTAATTAAATACTGATTACGGCTAAATTAATAAACGTCTCTGAGTGCGGCTGTTAGAGCTTAATAATTTTGCAGACTTATAAACTTTCTTACCCTTCTTAATAGATATTTTGTAGTTTTAAGTTATGTTTTTGTTGATTGCCTGCGCTTAAATTGTTAATTCGTGACCAATGGTGTGGGTTATATAATATTATGTTAATTACTTCTATTCGTTAATTGTATTAGTTTAAGATTTAGTAGTAAAAATTTTTTGTTTCAAATAAAGAAAATAAAAAAAATAACTGTACCAAATAATTCCTGCGTTAAAACAATTATCTTAAAACTGTAGTAAAACTCCAGATCACACAAATAGTATTTTTATTATAAAGTGTTTCCAGAAATGATTTCGCAATAAATCACATATGAATTCTTGTTATAGTTATTGTAATAGTAGTCTTATCATATCCTATTATGTAGATAATTAATTAACAAATTCTCGCAACAATAATAATCAGTATGTAAGAACTTCGAGACTAATAACTTACCAATAGGAACTGCTGAGGTCTACGCTGATACCAGAACTGATCCTCAAAGTATTTTTTTTTTTTTTTTCGAACGGGTCTATGCTAAGGGTCGGGTTAAGACCGCTGTAGCTAAGTCGGACTATAACTAGCCTGGTGGCTAGTTTGTTTGGTAGTAGTCGATGGGAGGGTTTGACCCTCCCTAACATCACCCGGGTGATGTTCAAACCGGATATTGGGGACAGCTACGGATTAAGAGCTATTATTATGACAGGGGAGACGCGGGTTTCTCCTGCTAAGGGGTCCGACCCCTTTCTCACTCGCTGATGAGTGAGGTTGCTCGCGCGCGGTAGCAGAAACTAGCGTCGTGCGAGTTATCGCGATAGAGGAGCTCTCGTTTTGGTCGATATCGGTACTGAGAGGGCCGTCCCTCTCCCCTTCCGCGTACGGTCGGGATGACTCGCGCGCGTAAGTCCTAATGTCGATGAGGTTCGCGGTATTGGTAGAGCTCTCTATATCATTATCGCGGTCGCGGACACTATTTTGGAGTGTACCTAGACTACTAGGATGCGAACTCGAACTCGGGTTCGGGTTCAGTCCCGTATTAGGTCGGTCTGTACGTCTGTACGTGTTGTCGTGTCGGATGTGGGACCTCGGGGTAGGCGCCGGCGTCGACCCCGGTGCGATGCTAGCGTCGCGGGTGCGTGTGGTTTGTGTTTACGTAACTGTACACAGTACGTTACGTATTTTGTGATCGGGTCAACGGGATCGGCTAAGATATGCTTAGGCCGTTTGTGCGGGTGTCGGAAAGTCAGTGCGTCGTGATTATAGTCCAGTGCCTTTTTGATAAGGGGGTTTGGGTGATTTTTGCCTTTATCAAAGAATCTCTCTACGAGTTCCTTGATATAGGCTTTAATAGTGACGAGTTCGCAGTCCCTATGCTAGTCGATGTTACGCATGTACCAGGGGGCGCCTGATGCCATGCGTAGAAACCGGTTCTGGACTCTTTGCAAACGGTCCATTTGAGACTCGCTTATCTGTGTGAAAGAGACGCACGCATAAGTGAGTATCGTTCTAATGCAAACCTTATATAATGTAAGCTTATGTCTTAAGGACATTTTGCTTCGCGAATTAAGTAGCGGATATAATTTGTAGAGTACAAATTTCGCTTTGCGTAATGTGTTACTGATGTGACTCGAAAACGTCATCGACTTGCCTAGTACTACGCCTAAATATTTGACCTGAGAGACCTCAGGGATAATGTTGCCGTGCAGGCTAATAGGCTCATTACTTTACGGGGGCAATTACGCCTCGCTGCCCTATTACTATTGAATTGAATGGCGTGACTTTTGTCGGGATTGACTTCTATTCTCCATTTGGAGAACCAATTACCGAGAGCGGTAACTGACTCCTGGAGGGCTTTAGACGCGGTACGGGCTCGTGTGTGGGAATAATAAAGGGCTGTATCGTCCGCGAACATACCTAATTGCACCTTAGCGTGTTTTGGGATGTCGCTAGTATACAGGTTATATAGGGAGGGCGAGAGGACCGAGCCCTGCGGTACTCCCGCCTCCATATATCTTGGCGACGACAGTGCGCCTTCTACGCGGAAATGAAATTTACGATTTTTTAAAAAGTTACTAATTAGTAAAACGAGATAATCGGGTATTTCCATTTGATAGAGTTTGTATAACAGTCCGTTATGCCAAATTTTATCAAAAGCTTTTGCAATGTCAAAGAATACGGCGCATGTCGTCTTCCTGTCGTTTTTGCTAGATAATATGTACTCCGTTAAGCGGTGTACTTGAGCGGGACAGCTGTGCATTTCGCGGAAGGCAAACTGCTCGTCTGGAAGGAGTTTTTTGTCGGTTATGACGTCATTAAGGCGCCTTTTAATAACTCTTTCGTAGACTTTACCAAGGGAGCTAATGAGACTTATTGGACGGTAGCTACCAGGCACCTTCCGGGGTTTCCCCGGTTTGTGGATACCTATGACAATAGCTACTTTCCAAATGTCTGGAAATGAACATCCTACTAAGAGGGCGTTAAAGATGTTCACTAGGAGTTGAATTAGCTCGGACGGTAACATTTTAAGTGTTTTGTTTGAAATACCGTCGAGGCCTGGGGCCTTTTTGGCATTCATACACTTAATAATGTCACTGACCTCCTCCGAGTCTACCATCCTCACCCTATCTACATCAGGTGGCCTCGAGAGTCGGCTGTTGACCTCGCTATTAACTAAGCTAAGGTGCACGGGATCAATCGGGAGAGTACTCGGCCGGCACTGTTGTTCAAAATTATCAGCTAGGCACTCGGCCTTGTCAATGTCTTCGAATGCAGGAGGACGGTTAGGTCTATCTAACGGTGGCATATCGCTCTCCGTGTTGTTTTCGAGGGCCTTCGCGAGTGGCCAGTACGCCACGTGAGACGGTTCTAAATCACCGAGAAGTCGATCCCAACTCTCGGCTTTGTGTTGTTTGATTTTAAACTTAACTTCCCTCTCGTAGTGACGGAGGGCTTTCCTCCACTCTTCCGACGGGTAGCGATCATATGTGCGCTTAGCCGCATTTCGGAGTCTGATGGACTCCCTTATGTCCTCAGGGCACCTCCCTAGATGAGTTCTCTATGGTCGCTACCAGGTGATCGGTCAAGTGGGAGGCGGCCTCTATGGCTGTCTCTTTACTATCTATAATATCGGGGATTTTATCTAAGTGGCTAGATTGAAGGACTTTGATGTTTTCCGCTAATGATTTATAATCTACTATCTTCCTAGTACTAGAATTATTGGGGTTAAGACTACCAAGTGTAATCGTAACCGGTCTGTGGTCCGAGTTAAGCTCGTGGAGAGTCTCAATATAGATATTGAGAGAAACATTTTTAACTAAGGCTATGTCTATCGTACTAGGATCGCGTATGACACCGTTGATGTTTTCATTGGTGTCATAGCGAGTGGGGTCGGTGGGAGCTAATAGTACAAAATTTAAAGTGTCGGTTAAACTACAAAGGATGGTGCCGTTTCTATTGTTATGAACATTGCCCCACTCGGTGTGTTTGCAATTAAAGTCGCCGGCAATGATGACAGCGTTGCCTAAATTGAATAGCGCCTGTAGGTCGCTGGAATGAAGTTCTTTGTTGCACGCTAAGTACGCGCTTACTATAACAATGGGTCCGTGACCGGACATACTAATGTGGCAAACAGATGTTTCTAAAGTTAACAATGGCGGTGGCTCTAGGGGAATACAATATAGTGATTTTTTATAGTAGATAAGAGTACCTCCGAGTCGGGATCGAGTTCTATCGTTTCCGACTATTTTGTAGTTAGCTATTTTAGGGCTCCTCATACTAGGTTTTAAAAAAGTCTCCTGCACTAGAAGAATATCGACATTTTGGCTGCTTACAAAATCGCGAATTTCGCTAATGTTATTCCTAATGCCGTTCGTATTGAACGACACTACGCGTAACGAGTGCGGCTTTGTCCTTCCCGAGGGCTCCATTAATTACCGTTTGTGGAGAGGGCCTTGATCTGACGGATCAAGACCTGATGGTCTGACAAAGCTTGGATGCGGTCTGTGGCCGATCCTTTTAGCTTTGTCGCTAAAATAGAAAGCTCCATCGGGTCAATAGGCCCGATGTTGCTTAAGAACTGCTGGACGAAAGAGAGGTCTGCAGTGAAGCTGGGAGTCGGAGGGGGCGTGGCCTTAGGCGCTATGGGCGCGGAGGGCATGGCCTTACTGGGGAGAGCGGGGGAAACCGCTAACTCCGAACTACGTTTCTGCGCGGGCTTGAACCATGCAGATTGGGAGGGTAGGGGGGCAGCGACAAATCTCTGTTTGGGGGGGGCACTTTTTGTCTGCGGTGCACTGCGCTTTTTTACTTTGGGTGCTTTTTTGCACCCTCTATAATTGGCGGGGTGTCCTTGAGACTTACAGAGAACACAGCTGGGGGGTTCGGACTCCTCGGCTGGGCTCTTACGGAGACAGTCAGAGGTGCCATGGTCACCGAGGCACTTAACGCAACGCGGCCTAGCTTGGCAATTCCGTGCCGAGTGCCCGTAAAGTTGGCATCGGTGGCACTGGCCAGGGATGCCCCTTTTACGGGGGGGCTCGACGCGGATGCCCGTAATATGACAGATGGCTCGGATATTGAAGATATCCTTGCCCTCTGGTGTAAGAGGGAGGGTTACTAGTACCATATTGTACTCGTGCTTTTTGATGGGGTGGTACATTCGATGTACCTCTAAGGCGGGAAAACCTTGGGACTGGATGTCCATGAGTACCTCTTTTGTGGAGAGGCACTTATCGACTCCGGTAATGACGACGCGCAGAAGGCGCTCGTCTTCAAGGGCATAAGTATGGTAACCTATGTTCTTTGCGCGTAAGAACGCGGTGAGGAGGCGGTGGTCCTCCGACGACTTAACCTGCACTTTGATGCCTATGGGGGTCGTGTGTGCAGAAGAGTAACGAAGCTTTTGCTCGTTAATTGCTGCAGAGATTAATTTCCATTTGGCCTTCTCCTGTATGATTACAGGAGGAGGCATTTTTGGAGTACGGACGGCCTGAGGGGCCTGGGAGGCCTGAGGGGCCTGAGATGCCGGAAGGGCCTGGGAGGACAGAGGGGCCTGGGTGGCCAGAGGGGCCTGGGAGGCCAGAGGGGCCGTTGAGGTAACGGGGGTCGCGGAGCCATGAGCCTGCACGGTTTTCCTATTTTTAGGGACCGATTTGGTCGGGGAAGATAAGACTGGAGAGGAGGTGCCCTGTGGGCGCTTCCTCTTCTTCGTCTTATATCTGACGGTAGTGAACTCGCCTTGTTCACTACGGTCGGTTTCTTGCTCCGAGCAAGACATCTCTGATGGAGATGATAAGGATTCGGCTACAGCTGGTATTAGCGGGACGTCGCAGTCGGGCGACGCCGGTGATTCTAATTCATGGGCGCTCGCGAAGCGTTCCCATTTTTTCGCGGCGTCGGGGAATTCGTTCTGAAGGAACTTCCTGATTAAGGCATCGGCCATATTTAGGAAGTTGTATCCTGATTGTGGAATTCTGCTCTCAAAAAATGATTGGGGATACAGCCCCTCCCGGCGACCGGGAGGGGAGGTGTGTAGTGTAAACAAGGGTCTCAGCCAATCACAGCAAGCCAGACAAGCCAGCCAATGCCATGCCTTGCCGAGGCCCCCACCACTCGCCAACGCCAGCCAGCCGTGCCTCGCTGGTGGGGAGCAAGCCTTAAATACTCTGTACTCGCTCATTTTGCTGATTTTTGGTATCGAGTCAAATTGTTAAGCAGAAACACTGCCCAATTATTTAGTGAAAGTGATTAAAGTATTAAGTAATAGTGGTCAAATTGTTACTCCACGTTTTATTTCACCCTGGTTTACAATCAGAATTGGGATGAAAAGAAATCGACCTCGAGAGGAAGATCGGCATTTGGTTCGGCCGCCAGGGTGGAGTGATTCATTGCCACTACGAGATGATATCCCCGACCCACATGAAGATTCGCCACCTCCCGCCAGAAAAATGCTCAAAAATCTTCTCGAGCATGAGGTGCAGAGGGCTGTTCGTGACCTCAATGCAGAATTACCCACATCTGCTAAAACGAGAGAACATCGAGCTGCTTCGTTGATTCCCGAGTTTGACCCCGACAACGAGGACTGCACAGTAGTGGCCTGGATCAGGAAAATTGAGCAGCTAGCGAGATCCGTGTGGATGGGATGATAAAACAAAAGCATTTTACCTCCAAGACAAATTAAGAGGTCAAGCCAGGAAGTGGTATAATAGACTAGAAGATTACGATTACAGTTGGGAAGATTGGAAGCTGATGCTGATAAGAGCTTTTTCTCGTTATCTTGATTACGGAAATTTGTTAGAAGAGATGATGCAACGACGAAAACTACCCTCAGAAGCTATGACAAAGTACTACCAGGAAAAAGTTGCATTATGTTTTCGGTGTAAGTTATCGGATAGTGCAACCGTCTCATGCATTATTCGTGGCCTACCCGCATCTCTTCGAGCTAATGCACGGGCATATCAGTGTGAGCGACCGGATGAATTGTATGAGGGCTTTCTCTGTGCCTTAGACGACTATAAATCGCCACAATTTTCCGATTCACGAATGTTCAATCGAGAGAACAAGAATTTGTCTGAAAAGAAAAGTGTCACTATTAATCCAGATGTAGACCCCTGTCCGCGCTGCAAAAAGACTGGCCACATTCTTCGTAACTGCCCTCAACCTGACCAGCGTACATGTTTTAAATGTGGTGCTCAAGGTCACATAGCCACTCGATGTACCAGTGCCTCTACTTCAAAGCCAATAACACCTGGCGTATCACAGTCAGTCAAGGAAATCAAGATAATACAGAATTACAGCGATATTTACAAAAAGGTGGTCAAGGTCAATAACATTTTCATTAAAGCCTATCTCGATACCGGAAGCCAGGTAAATGTATTAACTACAAACATGGCACGACTGCTAAATTTGGAAATTAGTCCAACGAGCACAGTATTGAAGGGATTTTCAGGTGGTTTTGTGACTAGTCGAGGAGAAGTGACCTTTGAGCTGGAAGTTGATGGCATACCGCTGAAATGCACGGCACACCTAGCAAATGTCGACATGCAAGGAATAAATTTGTTGATTGGCCAGCCTGTTATAAATGGGAATGGTATGTCGTTAGTTATCAGCAACGGCACTGTAACACTTAAACAAGAGGACATAGATTTTATCTAAGACATAAATGCAATTGAAGAGCGTGAACGGTTTCCAGTGATCTGTGCTGAAGATGAATGTTTACAGCCCGGAACCTCCATTATAAAAGTCAAGATAGTAGGTAATGGAGACACGAACGACGTCGTCACTGCACCCCGTCACTTCGAGTTGCAAGGTGTTTCCTATTCACTGCCGGCTACACTGCTGCGTGGAGCCGACGGATACATGAAGGTGGTCAACACGGGCACCAGCAACATCACCTGGCGCCAGGGTGAGGTGCTGACGAGAGCCGACAACCATGAGCCACATAACGAGCCACAGCCAAACATTCAGGTTAGTCAATCTGCCATAATATCTGCCTTACCTTTGCCATTAGCCAGTCCTATATTAAGTACCAATAGTGCATCTAAAGTGAATACCAAGTTAGATGACTTATATTCTGGTCCCTATAAAATTGTAAAAGTAGTTGGTAATGACAGATATAGGATCCGCAGCATAAAAGGGCTAAGGGGATACAAAAGTTTCACTGGTTTAGTAGCTGCGGATTCATTGAGACCCTATAGAAGCGTGGCTCCTATATCTGACTCTGCCAGCAGCTCCGATGAACAATTAGAAACGGAAGACCTGATTGATCTATTAGAAAGCTAGTTGATTTGGTATTAATTGTGGCGTTCTCCCAATTGCGGGAGCAACTGTTTCAGGATGGCCGAGTGTAAACAAGGGTCTCAGCCAATCACAGCAAGCCAGACAAAGCCAGCCAATGCCATGCCTTGCCGAGGCCCCCACCACTCGCCAACGCCAGCCAGCCGTGCCTCGCTGGTGGGGAGCAAGCCTTAAATACTCTGTACTCGCTCATTTTGCTGATTTTTGGTATCGAGTCAAATTATTAAGCAGAAACTCTGCCCAATTATTTTGTGAAAGTGATTAAAGTATTAAGTAATAGTGGTCAAATTCTTACTCCACGTTTTATTTCACCCTGGTTTACAGTAGGGAGGAAAAATTCTCGTGTAGTGTGCCTAAACGTGTCACTGTACTTACAATTGTTCCTTGGGCGGCTGGAACTCACTCACTAACGTTGCGCTAAACACTAGGGCGCTAGTGTTCGCGAACGAGACGCGGCGGAGCGCGAGCAGAAGGCTCGCGCTGAAAACGAGACGGACGATGCGACCGGTCGCACGCTCGTCCTAACGCGGCGATAACTACGCGGCGGGTGTGCGAGCAGAAGGCTCGCACTAAAGAGCGAGACGGACGATGCGAGCGGTCGCACGAATCGTCCGGTAGGCGGCGATCGCGGCGCGGCGCGAGACACGGTACGGCACGGGTCGGGCGGCAAAGGCGGTTGGGTGGCGCCTTGTCTCTTCTCTCTTGAGTCTTCGGT
The DNA here is from genome assembly GCA_037179445.1 of Phengaris alcon alcon. Taxonomy (NCBI): domain Eukaryota; kingdom Metazoa; phylum Arthropoda; class Insecta; order Lepidoptera; family Lycaenidae; genus Phengaris; species Phengaris alcon. Next base: position 703,280 of record JAYRCH010000376.1, read on the forward strand.
CTTCTTTCTTCCTGTGGTGCACTATCGTGAGCAAAGTCACACGCGACAGAGCGAGAGCGCAATATGAGAGCGCGGTACGACGGCAACGATCGTAACGAGCGGAGCTGTTCATCGGACGGTGTCCGAGAGCAGAATGTGCCTCAAAGAACTCAGACCCCCTATTTTATACTGAAATATCCCTTCCGATCCCCTCCAACTGCTATCAGCGTTTACCTATTTGAAGGAAGTCAAATATAACTTCCTTTTAGGAATAAATGTAGTTTTATTTTAACAATACTAGAAAATACCTAACACAATCTTAATAAATATTACATAATTATATAATTCTTATAATAACATTTGTTAATTTTTACACAGTCCATCTAATTAATACAAATTATCTGTCACTTCATCTAAAGGTTCAACTGTCAATCAAATAAACTAAATAAAACGTATTAACTTTGGAAAAATCATAATACGAGCCAAATAATTATGCGATTATTATAGTTATATAATTCATGTTTTAGATTTAACATTTTGCAATTTATAATAATTTCAGTTGCACAATTTGAATAACAAAAGCTTTTAAATTTGATCTAACGATTAGAAAACCCATAAGATTAAAATATAACTAAATAAATTAGCGATATTTATTGCTATTCATTAATATTTCTTTAAATTTGACATAACACTCGGCCTTTATGATAAGGTGTATGGCCTCATACACTTTCTAAATTTGACCAAACACTCGGCCATATTATATAATAAGGAATAATATATTTCTATCTTTTTAACCCTTTATCCTGCTAGATCTTCTCGAGTTACTCTGACCGTTTATCGATCTGCAGTACTTTACTATTGCAAGATTTTCTCAAGTTACTTTGACTATCCTTCAACCTGCAGTACTCTGTTATTAACAACTCTGATTTGTAAATTCTGAATGTTATGTTGCAAGATCTTCTCAAGTTACTTTGACCGTCCTTCAATCTGCAGCAATCTACTATTTTAACTTGTGCTTAAACACTGATTAAATCAAATTAATTAAACAAATTCCTAATATTTAATTCTTAATATATTACTGAAACTAAATTACTTTTTAATTATTCAATTATCATCATTAATATTACTGTCTTCAATACTTTCAACTTCATCTATATCGTTATCATCAACATCGTTATGTACATCAAGAGCAGCTGCAATATGAACCCAAGGTAACATACGGTTTGCGGCGATGACTGATTTGCGTTTGTTTTTACTACCAGTTAAACCTGGAATTGCAGTTATCTCATACCGATCATTCCCTAGTACTGAAACTACTCTAAATGGCCCCACGTAAGGAGGCACTAGCTTTTTACTTTGTCCGTCATTCTTAAAATATGTCTTTGTATTCTTTACTAAAACATCTTCATTATAAATTCGTGCTGGGCGCTTGTTTTAGTCATAATACTGTTTTTGTTTAGCCTGTTCATTATCTATTCTATCCTTAACTTCATGTCTAATGTCAGCAACAGTAATATCATCACGAGTTTCATGTCGCACTTCATTAAGGATGGGTTCTACTTCACTATTCATACGAGTTCCGAATATTACTTCCGCGGGAGTTCTACCAGTAGTTTTTTGTATACTATTATTAAGGCCCCATTGAATTCTACCCACCTTCTCATCCCAACACTTTTCATCACAATTTATGTTTTGAGCTGTAAGAGCACTAAGGACAGTCCTATTGTAACGCTCTACTTGACCGTTTAATTGAGGGCTAGCCACAGCATTTAATATGTGTTTAATTTTCCTATCCATGCAAAACTCTTTGAATAGCCGCGAAGTGAAACAAGCTCCTCAGTCGCTTATGATACGATCAGGAGTTCTAAAAACATTAAAAATTTCATCCAAAATTGTTATAGTTTTTTTAGACTTAGTATTTCTTACCGGTTTGATAAAAACAAATTTAGTAAAGGCATCTATGATTAACAAGAGATACGAGTTTTGTTTCTTTGATTTCACGAAGGGGCCGAGATGGTCAATATGCAAGGTATGAAATGGGTCTTCAATTTTAGTAATGGGATGTAATTGTCCCTCGGAATTTGTAGACTATTTCTTAGCACAAGCACAATGAAGACATGCACCTATGTATTTTTTTATAAATTTTGTCATTTTCGGAAACCAATATGCACCCTTGATTCGTTCTAAAGTTTTTTCGACACCAAAATGACCAATATCATTATGGTTCAGTTTGCGTAATTGCCATCTCGCTCCCTTTGGTACAGCCCATCTTAATTTATTTTTATCGCCGTCTATTACTCTATAAATCCTGTTGTCCTTAATTACGTAATTGTCGCTAATATGCTTAACTTGTTCCGCGTCTATTTTAGAAGTTAATATACCCCTAACCCTTTGTAATTCTGAATCTCCTAGCTGTAACGTTAGTAACCAATCTTCATTATTTATTAACATGACCGTAGGATATCGTTCTAGTTCGTCAATTGTTACTAACTCTGTAGGATTACGCGACAGTGCATCTACGTGTGACATACGAGTACCAGGACGGTACTCTACTGTGCAGTGATACTCCTGCAATAGCAACCACCAACGCTCGGAATGAGGTCCCTTTTCGCAAACGTAGTTCGCAATGCACTACAATCTGTAATTATTTTAAATTCTTTACCTATTAAGTAAACCCTAAACTTTCTAAGGCAACAGATTAAAGCTAATGTTTCTAATTCATATGAGTGAAAATTTTTCTCCTCGGGAGAGGTCTGTCGACTATAAAAAGCTACAGGTTTAAAAGAGTCGTTTTCTTTAAGCCGTTACATTAGAATACCGCCTACTCCAATTTTACTAGCATCAGCATGAAGTTGGGTTTCGGCTGATGGATTGTAAATTGCTAAAACAGGTCTCGTTATAAGTCTTCGTTTCAGTTCCATAAAACAATTGTCTTGTTCGTCCGTCCACGTAAAAGGAGTATCCTTTTTTAGCAATTTACTCAAAGGATAAGATAATTGTGCAAAATTTTGAATGAACTTGCGGAAATAGCTAACTAAACCTAGAAATTGACGAATACCGTGTTGGTTTACTGGCTGTGGAAAATTTTGTACGCTATCTATTTTCTGATTACCAGGTCGTACTCCTTCGGAGCTAATCTCATAGCCTAAGTAGTCAATTCTGTCACATAAAAATTCGCATTTCTTTAAATTAAGAGTCAAGTTAGCATTTTCTAGCAAGTGAAGAACGTGTTTTAATTTATCCAAGCAGTCATCAATATTAACACCGTAAATAAGGACATCATCTATATAAGCAGTGGCTTTAGTAAATCTAGAAGAACCTAATACCTTATTCATCATCCGTTGGAATACGGCTGGTGCGTTAGCGAGACCAAATGGCATCCGATTAAATTCATATTGGCCATCAGGTGTGACAAAAGACGTTAAAGTTTTTGAATTTTCATATATTGGTATTTGGTAATATCCTGATGCCAAATCAAGTGTGATAAAGCAAGAATGTCCGGATAATCGCGCAATTTCATCCTCTATTATAGGCATCGGATAACGCTCTTTAACAGTAATCGAATTTAACATTCTATAATCTACACAAAACCTCTGGTTGCCGTTTTTCTTTTTTACCAAAACTATAGGGCTTGCGTATTCTGACGTGGAGTCTCTAATAATGCCGGCCTCTAACATTTCATTAATCATTTCTCTTACCTTTTCTCATTCTGTATGAGACAACCTATATGGTCTATACACCACTGGACTTTTATTATTTAATTCAATGTTCATTTCAGTTACGTTAGTGTATCCTAATTCCTGAAGGGAGCTTGCAAAACAATGTTTATATTCATTTAAAATACTTAAAAGCTTAAGTTTGTCTGACTCACATACAAACTTTCTAATACGCAAATCTTGGAGGTCTATGTTCGTAATATTTTTGACACTAAATTCATTAGGTAATGTGGAAGCAATACGATTAACAATCTGAACTAGAAAAGCTCGTGCTATAACGGTATTTTTAGTTATTTGACATGATGATGATTCTGGAGCAATAACAATGTTTACGCGATTTTAATACAACGGTAAAGGCCACCTTTAACAAAATACTGATGAATCGGTTTACCTATTATTTTATTATCAAGTAAAATATGACCATCGTAACCAGATTGAGCTACAGCCCTAACCGAAGAGATTCCATGAAGAGTAACCGTTTCATTTATTATTATCTTTATAATATTTGTATTATCATCAAAAGTATCATTATTAACACTAAAGAAATCAAGTCTATTACTACACTTTCTCACTAAAATATGAGGCTGTTCTGTAAACGTTTGGCCTATTAACAATGGTGTATCTAAATATTGGTCAGGAACTACCTTACTATCGACTTCGGCGGAAACGCCATCTACCATGAGCTCTACCTTTACATTGCCCAGTGCTAGCACGATGTCATTTCCAAATCCTTTCATAGGATAAGAAATGTCATCATGTTTCAATCCCAAACGAGTTAACAATGACTGTTTGATTACCGTAACTTCACTACCGAAATCTATAAAAGCATTAACTTGTAAATTATTAATTTTAACATCCTTATAAAATTTTGCATTGGGGGAGGATGATGAAATGCACATGGTTTTATGTGTGGTGTTAATGTTTTCCTTGTAATTACTCACATACTTAACACACGCTTCCGCATTGTGACCAACCTTTGAACATAGTGAACACCTAATTAATGGTTTAGTGCATTGAGTATAACTATGGCCCTGTTCTTTACAATTGTAACAAGTGAGAGTTTGATTTTGATTAGAACCTGTACGCATAAATAATTTTTCATTTCCTACTCTAGGCTTCGTAATTATTGATCTGTCTGTAAAAGCAGTGTTATCCTTATTACTCATCAAAAACTGTAGCAATTGATCAGGATGAGAACAACGCAATGCTAGCGCACTAGATTTTATAGTTCTATCACTTATTCCATGGATCATACAGTCAACTGCTAGCTTTCCCGTTATGTCACAGTGGTTTACAAGTGCTAATTTTTCATAAAAATAATTTTGTATTGCCTCATTAAACCTACTCTTACGTCTAAGCATTTCTTCCAAGGATTAGCCATAGTTGTGTTCATATGGAAACGCGCTAGTCAATTTAAATTGCCATTCGTCCCAAGTATACAGTATAGTACTAAGACTTTCGTACCAACGCTTGGCCAATCCTTGTAATTTTTGCATAGCGAAATGGATAGTCGTCTTGTCATCCCAGCCATAGGCAGCGGCGCATTCGTTGACCTTTTTAAGCCATATATCTATACGTTGGTTATTAGACGATGGATCGAATTCCGGTAAAATATTTTTATAATCGTTATTCCTATTCTTAATAACTGGTGTATGTGACTGTGAAGTCAGTGTTTGGATAAGCTTTAACACGTCGTTTGTAGGCATATGCGGGCTCACTGACCTTTTGTCCACAACTTCGGCACGATAATGACACGCCCGACTGATGGGCCGTGAAGTCCCGCGAATGTCGGGCTGCTCTTGGCACGGCACGCACGGCTGCTGCGGCGTGATGACTCACGAACGTCGCGCTCCCGGCGCGCCCGGTTGTTGCGCCGCGAAGACTCGTGAACGTCGCACTCCCCCAAAGAACTCAAAGAACTCAGACCCCCTATTTTATACTGAAATATCCCTTCCGATTCCCTCCAACTGCTATCAGCGTTTACCTATTTGAAGGAAGTCAAATATAACTTCCTTTTAGGAATAAATGTAGTTTTATTTCAACAATACTAGAAAATACCTAACACAATCTTAATAAATATTACATAATGATATAATTCTTATAATAACATTTGTTAATATTTACACAGCCCATCTAATTAATACAAATTATCTGTCACTTCATCTAAAGGTTCAACTGTCAATCAAATAAACTAAATAAAACGTATTAACTTTGGAAAAATCATAATACGAGCCAAATAATTATGCGATTATTATAGTTATATAATTTATGTTTTAGATTTAACATTTTGCAATTTATAATAATTGACAGTTGCACAATTTGAATAACAAAAGCTTTTAAATTTGATCTAACGATTAGAAAACCCATAAAATTAAAATAGAACTAAATAAATTAGCGATATTTATTGCTATTCATTAATATTTCTTTAAATTTGACATAACAAAACATTACGAAAGGTTTTTGCTTTACGTATTTTTTTCTTGTATATGATGATGATGATTAATGTTTTTTTTATTGTTGCAGGTATATCATCAAATCAGAAATATGAGAAGTAGAAGCTAAGACCAATGATGAAATAGAACAATAAAACAAATTTAATAAAACAAAGATGCTTTAATAAAAACAAAATGGAGTCTACGGAAGACGAGTTCTATAGTATATGTCTCAATCTCACGAGCGAGGAGATAGCCAGCCTGGGAGGCTGCAACTACAGCGCAGAATTTGAAAATGGGGAGTTGTTGGAGAAAGTTGTTTCTAGAGTGGTGCCTATATTTTTTGGATTCATTGGAATAGTTGGATTAGTAGGAAATGCCCTGGTTGTGCTAGTAGTGGCTGCCAATCCTGGCATGCGATCGACAACCAACCTTCTAATTATAAATCTAGCTGTAGCCGATCTGCTATTTGTGATATTCTGCGTACCGTTTACCGCGACAGACTATGTGATGCCAAGATGGCCGTTCGGGGACTGGTGGTGTAAAGTTGTACAGTATTTCATAGTGGTGACCGCGCACGCGTCAGTGTACACGCTCGTGCTGATGTCCCTAGATAGGTTCATGGCGGTCGTCCATCCGATAGCCTCCATGTCGATAAGGACAGAAAAGAACGCATTACTAGCGATAGCATTCATATGGGTCGTGATCCTAACGACAGCAATTCCTGTAGGAATTTGCCATGGGGAGAGAGAATATTCATACTTCCACAGAAACCATTCCTCCTGCGTCTTCCTAGAGGAGCAGGGGTACAGCAAGCTGGGATTCCAATTGTCCTTCTTCCTGTCCTCGTATGTGATACCGTTGACTTTAATAAGCGTGTTGTATATGTGTATGCTGACGAGACTGTGGAAGAGTGCGCCTGGGGGAAGAGTGTCAGCGGAGAGCAGGAGAGGGAGGAAGAAGGTGACGAGGATGGTCGTGGTGGTAGTTGTGGTGTTCGCGGTCTGCTGGTGTCCAATACAGGTAAATTACCTTGTTTAAATGTTATAAATATTTCATAAAAGACTACATTCAATTTAGATACGTAAGTACGTACTACGTTTGAGACACGTAACTATGTCAGCAAACGAAGTCTTCTGCGGAATACATACACATTAATTTCTCATTACTGTTTTAACTATAGTACATGGGTAACAAAGCTTTGCTTGGAGCTCAAGTAGATAAAAAAAGAGTCAAAAAATAAATTTACCGGGGATCGAACATACCGCATTCCGAATTTTCGAACAACGCAAAAACCAAACTGCCAATCGGACTGATATTATAGAGTCGAAATTATTGGTATGTTGTTGCACGACATAAAAAAAAATACATATAACATAAAAATGCGCAGTTTCTCAGAGATGATACCTAGCTAGCAGATTTTTCACCCCTGAAACTTCTAGCTTACAATTTTTTTTGTAAATACATGCAGCCGTTGCCGAGATTACAATTATATATCAAATTAACATTGCTTATGATAGACAAACGATTTTCTTTTAAATAATATTTGTAGTTAGTAGCGTGATGTTGTAAAACCATCCAAATCTAAGATGGGCTATCTAAATTTCTAGCACATAAAGAATTTTCATAATCAAACTACTTAGAGATAAGCGCGTTCAATCGAACAAACTCTTCATAAAACAGAAGTAATTTATATCTAGCACAGGAAGAGCGTTTCGTACAATAAAACATAACATTTTGTTTACGTGAAGTGAGACGGCAACGTTTCACGTGCCGCGGAGATTTTCAGTTCGGATTCCGCTTAACACCGAGAAATACTCAAATTAATTTTCTTTCACTTTTATTCCGAGATGAAATATTAAAGATAAATTACGAGATCTCTGATGTTTACAAAAGCTCTCGTGTTTTAACAGGAATCGACTCGTTCCTGCTCTTTATTGTTGATAGCTGGGCGAAGATTTTTCTGGTTGTACGTTTATTTGCTTACGCTCTCGAAGACTACTTTCGAGCTGAGACGTTTGGGGATCGTATTACAATCGATATCCATTAGTACGGAATACCACGGTTGACTTGGTAAAAGAACGTTAGAATGTTAGACATTATCTACTTAAAATATCTTCAGAGTTCATTTTAGTTGTATAAGCACTTATAGTGCCAATGGTAGCTGATTAATAGTTTCATAGATCAACATCAGCGACACTTTCGTTCACAATGATAAAGCTTAAAATTCGGATGCAGAGTACAAGTTTTCAACAAAATTTATAAGCAAACTGCAACCAATCAAAAGCATTACTCATCTTATATTCGCAATTTCCATGCGATTCAGACAAGTTGCTGACATTGAAAGTTTTGGCAAACTGCCAACAGTTGACCGGATAAAAAGTCAGCGCCTGGGCGTTTTGAAGCTTTAATTAAAGACTGTGGACGCTGAAGGTAATTTAAAAGGTGAAAGGGCTCTAAATTCATTATCATTTTCCCTCCTTATTTATTACTCTCAGGTAGCTGTTGGGTACACAGTGTTTTGCATTGCGTTTATATTAAAAAAGTTAGTACTTTATTCGTTTATTTATTATTCATTGCGAATAAGAATGCTTATGTCCTTAGCTCTTGAAGATGTTAGCATATAATATTATAATGATTTATCGTAACTTTTAATCATTCTAAATATTTCCATATAAAACTTTAGCAAAAAGCAGAAACATTTACATGAATTTTTATCCATAAGTTGGCTGTCATATAGTGTTATATCTGTCTTACTTGATAAAATACGATTTCTTTTTACACTGGCAAGGGAACATGCATTGGTTTTAAATCAGCAAAATTCAAAACATGGGCCTAAAAATGACAAAAGAAGGTAGTAGACTAGAAAGGTCTAAAAAACTAATATTTTTTTACTATGATTGAAAAACGAAAATTATTGATCAAATCTTTATGTTACTTGTGTCATTTTTTGTTTTAACGGTGATATACATACATAAATTCAGTATTTAAGCTAATAAAATCAATTTTGTATTTATATTTATACATTTTCAACTACTGTGACATCTCGTGTGTGTGTGACTCGTGCGTCATTTTTTTTATTTCGTCAACGGTTGATCGTAGATATGCCATTGCAAAGACAATATTTCCTGGCTCATTATGTTCTTTTCGAAAAACCAATAAAAAAATACTATGCAGGTTTCCCATTAAGAGATGGAGAGGTACAAGTAGGAAATAATTGGAGGCGGCAGATAACAGGCGCCAGCCCAGACTACTCGTTATTCATAAAGTAATTTATTCTCTTTGTTTAGGATTTAGAAATCTAGAAGAGAATAAAACGAAATGAATTTTTAATTTTGTATATAATATTAAAGCGTACAAATTAATTATAACAAGGGTTCAGTTAACGGGTATTCGGCGTAAATATTTGATAAACTTCGTAATTCACAATTAAATTTCATTTAATTACGATTGTTCCGAACAGATACATATTGCGATTATAAATTTGAATTAAACAGTGAAATAATTAATCGTCGAACAGGATTTAGCTTTAGAATTAATAGGTTTTGATTTGTTTACAAAATAACTCGCAATATTATAATTGACAAAGCTATTGTGATTTTTTTTATTACTATCTCAGTATTCACCTCAAATAGTACGATATGATAAGGCCTACAATTAATTTATGGAAATATTTACATTCCCTAATTAAAATAACTCAAAAAATTTAAAAATCATCAACTTTTTGTGCTGTATTGATGTACCACAGGGTGCAGAATTGGGCCCAAATCTGTTCTTACAAATTTAAAATGCTACCCGTAACATTTAATCTACAACGATAGATCAATTCATCTTATTATAATAATATAATATATATTTTCTCACAGATAATACTCCTGGTGAAGGCGCTGGATGCATACAACATCACGTACTTCACGGTGACGGCGCAGATCGTGTCGCACGTGCTGGCGTACATGAACAGCTGCGTCAACCCCGTCCTATACGCCTTCCTGTCCGAGAACTTCAGGGTCGCATTCCGGAAGGTAAGACTAATATTACTACTATTGCTACTAGAACTAAAAAAACAGAACACAATCTTCGTAAAAACGTTCCAAAAAGTTAGCTAGTAATTTGAAATGTAAAAAAACCGACCAAATCAGTTTTGTTTTCTCATCCATTTATTATTGTCTATAAAAAAGGTAAATAAGTATCCAAAGTTATTAAGACGTCTATTATTCTTTATATTTTATTTATTATTCTAATCTATTAATAATAAGGAATTCAGATTATTTCAAAATCAACCTGAAATAATTCTGTTTGAAAATATATATCCATTAATCTTAAAGAAATATTCAAAGTCAAGTTTCAAAGTGTAAAAGCGTTTAAGAATAAAATGGCGAGTGCTATCGGACGCTTCCGTCGGGTCCTAAAAAAAGAACGGCCGAGATCCGTCTGGGCGGATATTACCTGCCGGCGGTATTGGAAAATGATAGCAACGGCCGAGAAGCTAATATCACGGGGATGAAAATCTCTTATAAAACCTTTTTTTTTTCTATTGACGCTTTCATACCACCTCGATCTGCTCCCGTGCTAAGTTATCGAAGAACCTGTTTTATTAAGGTTTTTATATAATACACATATTATTTCATACACATCCATGACCTAGGAACATAGGAAACTTTTTATTCCTTGGCGGGATTCGAACCCGCGACCTCCTACATAATGTTAAGTTAATGTATATTTTATTTATTTTACACATTTTTTTTTATGTTTTAATAAAATGTAAGGTTGTTTTAAGATAGAAGCATACAAACATACTTCGAAGCATGGGTGCGAATCCCGCCGAAGGAACAAAAAGTTTTTTTTGTGTTCCTGGGTCATGGATGTATATTAAATATGTGTATAATATGATAAAAATCTTAAATATATAAATAGTATGAAGAGTATTAAATATATTTCCGTTGTCTGGTACCCGTAACACAAGTTCTTAGAGAACTTACCACGGGACCAGATTGAGGTGGTGTGAAGCGTCCATAGATATTATTATAAATATACTTTTTACTATACACTTGCAGAATTCAAATGACAAAAAATACAACCACGCTCTTAAAATATTTGATTAGTCTCACTATATTAAATCGGTTAGAATATTATTACAAGGCTATTTTTCACATTCTAATTCATTTAAAAGTTTGACTACTTAAAAATTTGATTTTGTCATAAAATATGAAGTTCCTATCATAATTTCAACTTTCCTCAACCCTGGCGGATCCTATTAATCTTATAAGCATACCTGCTAACCTCAACTAATAGGCAGGGTCTCTTAGCTCCAGGCGATAAGGGTTTTAGTTAAATTAAATCACCTGGAAGACCTCGCTAACGACCTCCAAAAGGGTAAATTAGGGATTAAAGGCACCAAGATGACACACTTTAATTGACTATAAGCTCAACAAACTGGAAGGTTTCGCAAGAAAGTTTAATTTAGTTTGAGAAGTTGGTAGGTTTTTGGTTATAAGTAGAGGTTTAAAAGTAACGTACCCGTATGCATTCGTTATTATCATCACAATCAGTGGGCTTAGCACGAACAATTGACAAGAACTTATTCGTAAAATATCGAATGAAAATTGTATAGGCGCCGTTATGTTTTTCATAAAATTCTCATTCGCAAATTTTACGAATACGTTATTGTCAATTGTTCGTGCTAAGCCCACAGTACTCGTTACTATGGTATCGTTACTTTACTCATTACTTTTTATACCTGATACCTACAAAAACAAAAGAATTTTGCAAATAGGTCCACAAACGGCAGAGTAATGTTCTAAGATATCCGTGTCGATGTGTACAAAATCTTAATAATAATATACGCGTACAAAGAGTCGAGATTGTGATGCCGGCCGTGCGACTCACGTACGTAAGTCACTCATGACTGCTCACGTAAGCGCCAGTGTTGTCTCTATGAGGATTATTGTAATTTATTTGTCAATCAAATATGTTATAAAATAATTTATACATTTTTTTACGTCCATTGAATTCTCGATTATTAAATTTTATAGTTGAAAATATCCTAAATCGCGTAAATAATTTGAATAGGTATAAAATAATAAGCAAAACAGTAAAGCGGAGGAAAATCAATAAATTCTTAAATCAGTAGGTATGGCAAATTTTAAAATTTTTGCAATACTTATTTAAGAACGCTCTCTCTAATTTTTCTGGCTGGAGGCTATTTCCTACAAAAAAACTACTATTTAAATGTCTACTAACGAGGTCAAAATCTAGCAAATTTAGTTGTTAAACTACTACACTGCAGCCATCCTATTATTACTTACTGCACAATAATTACATGGCATTTCGACGCGTAAGCGCGGGAACGTGCGGTGCGAGTGCTCTGGCGGGCCTGGGGTGGCCTATTGTCGATTGTACCTTAGGAGGTACGCCGAGCTGTAGGCAAATAACGTGTGTCCTTTGAGCGAGTGACGAACGCCTGGTAAAAGGCGCCTGGAAAAAAGGAGCTATTATATCATCATAATGTGATGATGATGATGATTACTGTAATTGACATTGTGGAATTCTTTACAGACATCTTGCAGTTCTTTGATTCCTCATTCAACCGCCTCCTTTTTTTGGAAATTGGTTAGATATGCAGCGCCATGTCACGTATCGTATCGTTTCGGTGTGATTTGACCCTAATTTGTAAGCAGGAATAATGTTTTAAGTTGTTATACTGTTCTCAGAACTGACCATTGAACCTAACATCCATTTAGATATCTTCTTTTGTCGTTGAAATCAACTACAAAGGCATATTATTAATATCATGATATTGACGTTGGCTCTCATTTCACATTTATAATAATAATAAATAATATCTATGGACGCTTTCACACCACGTCAATCTGGTCCCGTACCCTCAATCTGGTCCCGGCACCAGACAACGGAAATATTTTTAATAAGTTGAAAACTATACTTATATTTAAGTTTTTTCGTATATTAAACACATATGTAATACATATCCATGACCCAGGAACACAGAAAACTTTTTGTGCCTTCGTTAGGATTCGAATCCGCGACCTCCTGGTTGAGCGCCAAGGCGCTAAGTTGGCGCCTCGGCTCGGCTAAGCACTGAGCCATAGAGGTGGTCAATTTATGTTTACGATGGGATAGAATATTTTCAGGAGCATTCGATTTCCTGTCGATCCGCGTAAATATCGAATTATTAGTATCCAAAAGTAGCTGAAGAATTCATAGAGCTGGATATTTCAAAAGTAACAATGATATTATTAAAAAAAAATATATATTTACAAACACTCCAATATAATATTAAAGTAAACTCGGCGTGCCAATTCGCTAAACTTTTTTCATACAATATATCAGTTTAACGTATTTATGTAATATCTCAACCCGCTCGAACAGAGGTGAGATAGACATAAAAATTTATGATTTAATAAAAAACTTCAAAGTAGAAGAAATCCTTTGTAGACGTCGGCGCGTATAAGACAGACTGCGTATAAAAATGGAATTTTAAGTAATTTGGATCTCGAAAAGTCTGACGAATTTGATTATATCATCATCGTGCTGATGATGATATAATCAAATTCGTCAGACTTTAAAATAATATATAAGGATATGTCGTCTCTGACTGACTGACTGACATATAGACGCTCACACAGCCGTGACCCCTAATAGTAGAAACGAGAAATTAGAACAGTCGTTTTTATTTACAATGAATGAATGAATGAATTTTAAACCTTTATTTCCTTAAGAAACAGTTACAAAAGTAAGAAAGAGAAATCGAAGTCACCTAGTAGGTCAATAGCATGTATCAGTTAACAACGCTCTTCCATATCTAAACAAGCATTTAGTAAATGATTACCAAATATAACTTATAACTAACTATTACATACTAAATACATTATTTTAAAGATTATGGTAAAAATAATTTAAAAATACTTTTATATTTAATTAATTATAAAATTAACTTTATAACTACTAATATTAAAAAAACCTTTTATATTTTTAATAATATTTTTATTTTGCTTCGTGTGCATTGTATATGTAAATGTATGTATATGTGTAAATGTGCATGTGTTTCCCACACACGCACATTTGTGTATGTTTTATTTATTATATTATGTTTAACATGTAATTTATCTATACTTTTAATTAATATTCTATTACATTTTCAGTTTCTTCTTAACATAAAGGCTTCAGATATTCTATTAACAATTTATTTATCTTTCTGCTACTTTATCTTTAATATTTATAGCATTATTTATTTTTTCATCGCAAAGTCAGTTTTTACTTTGGGGAGTTCAATTTTATTTCTTTTTCTACCATCGGGTTTAAGACAGCTATGGACAGTTTTATGTTTTTTTTTCATAATTGTGGAAATTATATATAATTTCCGAACAGTTAATGCATTACTAATTCGATATAAATCGTCAGTTGGAGTTCTCTTTGTCTTGAAATGAATATTTTTAATAAAGACCTTTGTGCCCTTTCTAACTCTAGCAATTTTGTTTTACTGGCACCTCCCCAGACAGGAATACAGTAGATTAAAATCGATTCTGCCAAAGCTACATATTTCCTGTAAAATATTCCGCGGTAGATGACGTCCACTAGATTGTATTACAGGTGCAACTTGTCTAAGTGTTTTAAAAATCCAATTCAATTTTCTAATTCTACTAGCTACCTGTTCAAGATGTGGGTGCCATGATAATCTTTGGTCGACTATCACGTCTAAGTATTTTATTTTATCAACTTTTTCAATAAGGGGACAGTTACAACAAGTCGGTGATATCCCAAGTCGCCAAGTATGGATCCTTATGTTAAAGTTAGAGTCAGGTTGCATGCGGTTTTGAATGCTGAAACAGATATATTTAATTTTGGTTGTTTTTAAGGTCAACAGGTTGTTTGTCAACCAATTAGTCACTTGCATCATTCCATGCTCTACATTTTGTTTTAAAATAGTCCAATTTTTTCCGGCAAACACGACTGCCGTATCGTCAGCATACGCCAGGATGTTCGTATTCTTTTTTTTTAATTAACATATGTCATTATTATAAATGAGAGCCAACACTGAATAGTGTTGGCCCTAGCACACTACCCTGAGGAACACCGTATGAAACTATAGTATCCTCACTGATATGCTGCTGAATCTTGACCCTTTTTATTCTGCCAGATAAATAGGATGTAAATAGAGAGAGAACGGTTCCCCTGATTCCATTTTTTTCTAATTTTTGTATTAGGATGGGTATAGAAACGGTGTCCAAAGCTTTTTTAAGATCCAGGAAAACTGCCAGGTATTTGTGTCCTTTGTCAACCTGCTCCGTCACAACTTGACTAAGTGTCATTACTGCGTCTTCAGTTGATTTACCGCGCATAAAGCCAAATTGTGAGGAGAATATCAAATCAAATCATATTTTTTCCGGTAATCAAGAAGTCTTACATTAAGTAGTATTTCCAAAACTTTTGAAATAGCAGGTAAAACTGATTGACCTATGATTGTCAACATTAGCTCCATAATCACTTTTAAAAACCGGGGTGATAATATTTTTTTTTGTGAATCTGTAAAGATACCTTTCTGGAAACAGATATTTACAAGGTAAGTTATTATTGGAGCAATTTCGTTTATAGCATGTTTTAGGAAGCTGTTTGGAACGCTATCCCAGACCGGTGCGCTATTGGATGTTAAATTCAAAATTGTTGTTTTGACTTCATTAATATCAGCCTTCAATAGCACAAAGGAGTTAATTGTTGCTGAAGCGTTCTTCGTGTTAAATATATTGTGCACAGAGAGTGTCTTCTCTCTATTGTATATTTTGTGCAAGTTCCTTGCCAATATTTGAAAAATAATTATTGATAAATAATTATATTCATAAATTCAAAATAGGATTCGTTTTAAGATTAATTAATGCGTTATTATTGTCACACTTAGATTTCTTATTGTATGTAATATTTTTGTATATTATTCCATAATGTTTTATTATTTTTAATATACTTAGTAGTTCCCTTTCATATTGACGCTTAAGTTTTTTAATTAAATAATTGCAGTGGTTTCTATATCGGATGTAAGTAATATTTAATATTTCATTGTAAGTGTCCTTTCTTAAATCTAACTGTAATTTATTTTTATGTTTTATGCAGTGCAAGATGCCAGGGGTGACCCAGGGCTTGAGTATAATCTTAGATTTTGGAATTTTTATAGTTTCAGTATTATATTTTAGTATTTCAGTTAATTCAGATATAAGATGATTCATCAAAAAATTAGAATCATTATAGGTTAGTAATTCAGAATGATTTTTTTGGTGCAAATCACATAAAGCCTTGTCATGGTTCACCTCAGTTTTTGTTCTATTCACATTGTACGTTGGTTTTCATTTTGAAAGATAATGGAGAGTAGCAAAGTGGTCAGTTATAGTTGTTTGTAGAAAAGCGATGCGAGCTGTGACCTTTTTCTTGTTAATTTTTAGCATAATATGGTCTAGCTGCTTTTTTCCCTAGTTGGTAGAGTAAAGTTCCCTGTATGTATGCCGTACGCAAAGAGTGGATTAAGATAGTAGGTGTTATTATTATATTCCTGAGTTGACTCAGTTGATTTTGATGCAATATTGATGTTAATGTCCCCCGTAATTATAATGTTATTATTCAAATTTATAGTTTCCAAGTGAGAACAAAGGGAGTCAACAAAATTATTCGTATTACTATTTGATGGAGATCGGTATATGACTATAATATTGTTAAGCACATCGATATGGAGATTCTTGATAAAGTTTTATTTCCGTTACCATAGCGGATATGGATCTTTTAATATAAACTACTACTCCATCGTTTTGGTTCAAATGACACGTAGTTTAAAAAGTATCGTAATTTTGTACTTGAGGTACTGGCTTATTTGGGTTTAACCTGCATCCAGTCAATACCGGTATATCAGGGAGAAAAGACAGAGAGGAAATTGTTATAAGAAAATCGTCAAAGTTGCGGTAGATAGTATAGATATCTAATATTTTGTGAAATTATAGTGAGATCGTTTTTGTCAACAGTCAAGTGACGAGATATATCATTGCATTCTATCGTACGTGCAATATTTAGACTATATATATCACTTAAATTATTGAGTTTATCTGCACAATGTAGACGCACACACTAAGAGGGATTTTAAAAAATGACGCCGGGGTTACCAATCTGAGAATAATGGAAGCCCCAAAGGGAGATCTCCGACCTAGCGAGGTGGTATGCTCGGTCAGGCTGACGAACATACAAACAAATCTTCTCCTCTGTATTATATCAGTGTAGAATGTAGATATATATTTCTTTATCTTATAAATTAACCTATTTATAACATTAAATTGTGTGTACCTATGAGTGTAACACATAGTTAAATCAGACGTTAGTGGAATTCCTGTGTAAACTAATAACGGATTCACACACAAATTTTGGGTTAAATAATTGGAATATTATTGGTTGCTTAATTTGTGTAAAACGTGTATTCAATGTTAACTTTTAGGTAATACTATAATGAAGTGTTTTGTTTCGCCGAGTAAGAGCATTTGCACACCATCCGATCCGATAGGTATGTGATATCGGACAGATAATGTAAATATACAGGGTGTGGCGTAATTAATGGATAATCCTTCACCTGTAGCTGGAGAATATCATAACGGCTCAGAAAAATACAATTGATGTTTAGTTCTAAAAACTGTGATAGTGTTTCGTTGGTTCTTGGTAGCTATTGAAAGTTACTACCCACTTACCCACTTACGAAATTTCCATAAAATAGACACGAACACTAAAGGCCCCTAGAGACGAGAGGCCGATCGTTTCAGTTAGAACTGACGTCAGTTTGGCCTGAACGGCACACACACGGAAAAATCGCATCAATTCGTTCTAGATTGCCGTGAGCTACGGTCGTGTTTATTAATAGTAAACTCACTACGCTTGTACACGATACACGCTCGCACGGCCGCGGCTCTGGCGAGAACTGAAGCGATTTGTCACACATGGTCCGTTCAGTCCAGAATTAATATTACTTAGTTATTTTACAAAGTTTTACTACTAAATTAAGTATTTTATTCTCGCCTTAGTAGGAATTTAGTTGTTAGTAGTGTTTTAGTAGGGAAGAGCCAGACAGTATTAATATGCAAAATAGCCTAGATTAGGCACAATAAAAAAAAAATACACGTTATTATAATAATACATCGTAGCATTCGTCCATAATTTTCTTACTAACACCCGTTTAATTACTATATACGTAATATTTTCTAGAATATTTTTTATAATATTTTAATATACCAAAACATAAACTGTAGTGGTTTTTTGTGGGCTTTAGGGATTCCTAAGTTGAGTAGCTTTTTTGATAGTTTTCAGTATTCTTTTAGTAGCTTTTAGTAGAAATCGACGCGAGTTTAGTAGTTTCGCAAAAACAGAGCTGGTAACACTGGAACGAATCGCTTCAGTCCATCCGGCCGACTAAAGCTATCTCGAAATTGCACACAGACGATAAGATTTTGCATCCGTTCAGGCCGAACTGAAAGAAAACCGGACCGTATATGGGGCCTCTAAAGTATACCCGCTAAAGTTTCTAAAACATAATAATTAAGCACTTTAATATCTACATTTCTTTGAAAATCCATCGTATCCATGTTTGCGTATGTGTCATATTCAAATACAGCCGTTATTTATTACTAGGAACCATGCGCCTTTATCACCACCTTCCCGGCCAATTAAGTAGATCGGTGTGAGGCGGGTACGGTCACTTCTGACCGTTTGAAGTGACGACGATACAACTGTCATCCTTTATCCTTTCAAGACCTTAAAGATAAAAATGTAAATTATGTAACCCAAATATACCACCCTTTTGACAATATAACGTCCTTTTAGAGTCCTGAGGAACGAGCTAGCTCACTTGATAAAAAAAAAATACCGCCTTAGATATTTGCTGTGGTTCTTTAAAGGTAGGTTCCTTAAACAATGCTGAAATTTCCAAACGTTTATCTTTAAAGACTGAGGAGTTCTGTTCAGTCCTTTTGGATCCAGAGTGTACCTAGCTGCTACTTGCACAACATTTCACTTTTTGGTAGGTACCTGTGAATTTTCAAGGAAATCGATATCGATGTAAATAAGCTATGAGAAATACCTATATTAACATAATATCAATATGATGTATGGTGTGATGATGATGGTGGTGATTATGATTATTCAATAGTGACATATGCTTGCAGTTTTATAAACAACTCTGAAAATGCCATTCGTGTATATATCTTCAGAGACTGAGGAGTGCCGTTCAGTGCTTCTGGATTCCGGCACAACATTTCACTTTTTGGTAGGTACCTGTGAATTTTCAAGGAAATCGATATCGATGTAAATAAGCTATGAGAAATACCTATATTAACATAATATCAATATGATGTATGGTGTGATGATGATGGTGGTGATTATGATTATTCAATAGTGACATATGCTTGCAGTTTTATAAACAACTCTGAAAATGCCATTCGTGTATATATCTTCAGAGAATGAGGAGTGCCGTTCAGTGCTTCTGGATTCCGGCACAACATTTCACTTTTTGGTAACATACGCTCGAGTTACTACAATAAAAATTCAAAATCACTATAGGTGTCCCTTTAAATTTTGAGGACTTCTCTCGATTCCTCATGGATCCCATCACCACTTTTACCACCTTTAAAATAAAAAAAGAATTTCAAAAATCGGGCCACCAACGGCGGAGTAATCGCGTTACATACAAACAAAAAAAAAATACACACGACTTGAGAACCTCCTCCTGTGTTTAGTTAGTTAGCTGAAAAAGGATTCAACCTCCTATCTCTGTAACAATTTATGCCATTTCGCATCAAACATGACATCTTTTCAATTGTGTCGGTACTTTTTTCATCTGTGCGGCAGGCCTCCAGCCGCCGTGAAATCGTTTGAGGGGCATTATTAAATCGCGTTTGATCTGTACGATTTTTTTCATTTTCTACATCTGAATGAATACATCTAATCACCATTGACTTTTAATGTTTCACCAGAAAATATACCCATTGTTATGGTAGCCTTCAGAACTGTGCGGTCGCGCGGATTAGTTTAATGCTCCATATAATTACCGAGCACACTGCACGCCAAAGGTTAGGCGCCCTGTGCGTGAGAGTTGTCCTACGACAGCACAAACTAACGGGTATGCATACATTCATTGTATACACTAATACTACATTATAATAATAATATTATACATTTTATCAGTAAGAATATAAGGGTAGTCCGGCGGACCTGGGATCTCAGTCCATAATCTTTGGCGTGAATTTGTAGCTGTTTTTTTTAACTTGTATTGTAAGAAGTAAAAGAATATTTAAGTTGACAATGCCGTAGCAACTATAGTCTATTCGCGTCAAGAAAGCAGTAAATGTCAATAAATCACCGCTTATGCGTCATTGTCCCGTGCGAGTTTCTTACGCCGGTTATTTCGCCGGAGTAGTTCCCGATCCGGTGGTAGGCATCACGCAGGGCAATTTCATAAGTGTTACTAATAACCTATATGAAAGAAAACTATTTGAATTTGCCAATTTAGATTTTTTTTATATTTCACTGTCTTCTTAACGCGAATACACTAGAAACATGACGTCATCATGCTCATAACTTTTCCACGTGAACAAGCAATAACTTGCACTGTATTCGGACTGACACGCCAGTCGCGCGCTGGCGGCAGATAAATACGACCAGACAAGAAGTTAATAACTACAAATTATATAAAAAAAGCTATAACCCGAATACGTAAATTATACAGCCTATCACAGTAATAACACACAGGACTTCTTGCACTATTTCCACTTTAATAAGAGGGAAATACATGAATACATAAAAAAAAAAAATTGTTTTGCAAAGTACAAAGTGCTTAGTCGCCTATTAAGTCAACAAAAACCCAAAAATATAAAGGTAACACAGTAGTTATTGCTACAAAAACGGTGCGCATACCATCGACTAAACATCATGGAGAGAGCCCGGAAAAACCATTCGTCTGTTGTTATTATTTGACATCTACATTTTAATTATAATAATATAATAATAATATATATATTTGTTGTTACAGAATGTAACAATGACTTCAAACTCTCCTGGAAAAAAGTATTCTAGATGAACCAGGGCCCAGTTCAGAGCCAGCAGCAAAAAATCCTGCATTGAAATTATATACAGCCGAACGTATAACCGCCTCCTTTTTCTCATTATCTTTTCCGTACTCAATTCGTACGAAATATCATACAAATATGTCCAAGGAATTAAAGTTTAATATACAATTATATTAAGTATTAGCTGACTAGCTGATGCCCGCAACTTCGTTTGCATAGAACTAAAGGAAACGGAACCTTATTTTTTAAACCTAAAGTAGCCTATGCTAGACCTTATAATATCAGCTATATATGCCAGTGAAAATCGGTCTAGTCGTTTCTGAGATTAGCCGGAACAAACACACAGACTGACAGACGGACAGAAAAATGTTAACAATTTATATTTTATTGTAAGTAACGATCATACTTTTAAATGCATTAAGTGAAAATAAAAGCTGTTAATTTGAAATTACAAACAGACACTTCAATTTTGTTTATCTGTATAGATATAATATATTATATTAATTATCTGCCAAATTATGCTCATTTGCAGTCGCAAACTATTTTTGTTCGCACGATCAATAATTATAACACTTTTTACATATAACTATATTATTTATATTGATTGATTTCAGAATCTATCGATTTTATCGAGATCATAAACATTAATATGATTACATCCCTATTTGAGTAGCAGAACATTCTAGAAAGAAACAATCACACGAATTTGAATTAAAACTGATTAAAACCTTGCATCTATGACTGACAAGTGCAAATTCGCGTGCATAAAATACAAATTTCAAGAGCGTCAAATAGTTGAACTAAGTAGTCAAAGATGGCCGAAAGCATGTTGAAGGAATGCCGATAACAGTCACAATGTGTAATTGCTAAATTCTACATTATTGTCTAGGAGATAAGGTCGTTTTTGTATCATTCTTAATAGTCGTTATTACATTGTGATTTCGAGAAATTATTACAGTTATAATTGGTTAATTTTCAGTGTGCGTAAAATGTTTTTGTGTGAGTTTGGCGACAGCGGTTTTCAATAATCATTCTACCTATGCCCCTTCCTCCTGTGTTTTATATTCCGTGTAAGAAGTAGATAATTAAAAAGTCACTCGAAAAAGCGGGCTTACTTACACTTACAGCCTTATTTATATAATTAACTAATTTAAATATCGACTATGTACACGTAAATGTTTCAATTTTCATAGGTCACATCACTTAGCCTAGGTAGTTTTTGAAAGAGTCGAGCGGCACGGTTTTGATATTTGCCGCCAAAAAGCCGTGCTGTGGCCGCGCGCGCCGCCCCGCCGCACGTGCCCGTGCCGCATAGTGTCGGCATTCTTGCCGAATTTAATTGAATTTTTGAAATGAATTTTTCCGAAAGTCGATAAAATAACTATGTTGTTTTGAAATAGATTTTCGAATTTAGTTGCGGTTTTTCTCTCGAGGTAAAAGGTTGTCTTCTGATTTGAGTTTCACTATCAGGTCGTGTTTAAAAACGTAGTGTTGTGTTGTTAAGTTTTAAGTGACACGTGTAATGATTTATGATGCTAGCAACGATTTTCAAATTTCAAAATGCAAAAAAAACACTTTCTAACAACTTTAAGTTTTAACTTTTAACGCGACACCTTGCCGCAGTCACCTGATGGTCGATGGATTCCGTGAACTTAGTACTAGGAGTAGACTTAGTACCTACTACCTACTAGCAGTCATTCAGTACTCAATACTTCTTTCACGTAAGTAAATAGCTATTAGCCATATTTTTACTTATTATGATCGGTGTAATTACGTACGTAACTTATTATCATGAATAATAATTTACTAATGCGACTTCGGGCACCCTTTTATACGCCTACTTAGTTTCATTACCTACAGTTCAGCCACGTTACATCTTTTGGTTATTGTCGTTTTTCAAACACCGTCTGTAATTTAGATAGAAAAGCGATGATTGCGGTTAGAGATTAATAATTTAGTCCCACTGTACACATCGTTATTTGTCAAGCAACATTTCGTGCGTGATTTACGAACCACACTGCAGGCGGTGTAGAGCAGGGATTCCTAAAATGGGTACCGTGGGATGGTCATCAAGGTTCCGCCAAAATGATTTCAAATTATGAAATACAAACATCCGTCACTTTTGTGTGTGTACGGTTGTAAGTCACTGCAATCTGCATACATTAAACATCACTGAACGCGTGTACTAAGGCAGGAGCACGGCGCGGCGGCCGGTCCGTGCGTCAGCTGACGTGTCATTGGCCGGCGAGTGCAATGAAGTAAATTACATTGCGTAATGAAGTAAAAATAATAAAATTTTAGATTTTAATAAAAAAATCTACTTCTAGACAGCTTGTTCCTATGATTAAAAGGTATGAAATGTAAAAAAAAATAATTTTTTGAAAAAGAAAATAAAAAAACTAACTTTTTGTAATGAGAAAAGGTAGTATAATCATATCCCAAACTTAATGGAAGCGGTCTTCTGGCACCCTCTATAAAGCCTATGTTACCCTGGCTATAATTAAGAATTTTTTGACACCTCATTAATATCGGATCAGTAGTTTAGGCGCTACGTGGAATAAAACATACATAGATATACTGCCAAAATCATAACCCTTCCTCTTTTTGACCTTCGCCATAGCCGGGTACAAATGTATACATCACGATTTAAATTATGTATAACATTAAATAAAGACAGTATGTATATACCCTTGTCTGATACGCCGGAAAAGTCATTTGAGAGACAAGGAAATATGTTTCCATTCAAAATTTCCATTCATCCAAAATTGATTACCTTTTTATTTACAGGAAGATTGGATCATAACAGAGTATTCGTATGAGATATA
Source organism: Phengaris alcon alcon (assembly GCA_037179445.1). Lineage (NCBI taxonomy): Eukaryota > Metazoa > Arthropoda > Insecta > Lepidoptera > Lycaenidae > Phengaris > Phengaris alcon. The sequence goes on from JAYRCH010000376.1 coordinate 727,324, forward strand.
GGCCTCAATACAACAAAATAACCTTTTCATAATATTTTATAACTTATGTCCGAAAATTGAGCAAACAACATAAACTTTATTACGTGACCGGCTCGACAAGGAAATAAAATGGATAATATGTTTTATTCGAAAGGAATGCCTCGTTTTAGTTTTATTTGCGGGAATATTTTATCGCGATGGTACAATCTAGATCGGCCAGACGGCCAGTATCGCTCGCTAGTGAAATATCCACTGATTTTATTGCTTTAGGAAAAGGTTTTATTGTTGAAACTTGTTCGAGTAAAATACTGACACAAAAAAGTATCACACTCCAAATTCAAATTGCCTTTTTTCACGCCTTATTTATTACAATATCAGTCATAGACTAATTATTGGTCTCACTGGGCGCTCTAGCAGATACCACTGACATGCTTGTCAAATATTGGTTTTAAGAAATGATTTTGTGAAAGAAAAAAAAAATAATTAAAATTAAAAAAAAAAATTCTCATTGTGATTTTCGATTTGTTTATTTTCTTTTTAGCTGTGTTAATGTCCCTTGTGTGTTCAATAAAGATATTATTATTATTATTATTATTAAATACTGCAGTAAATACTCAGCTGAAGTCGGCTTACCCGAGCCAGTCATATTGAAAGCTTTATGTGAGGTTTACATCCCGAATATTTTATTTAGTTTTAGTTATAATCGAAAAAACATATGCTAAGTTGCTTAGTGAAACTATGTAAAAATAATACGCCAAGATATAAGAATGACACTGGAAGTATCATATATCATCAGCAAGTATCGTATAATTACGAAATTTCAACATAAAATTACATGAATTCGAAACGCCATTCAGTGTTACCACGTATGCAAGAGTCAAGTTCCCCGTAGTTGATATTTTTATGATGTGACTTTATTGTCATTGTATCTTATATTAGGTCCTTACATATGAAATAGGCATTTTGTCGTACTGGCCACTTTGATCTCAAATATATCTTCTTTGGTTAGGAATTCCAATTTCAAATTTATACCGCTATTTACTCACGCATTTGTGTTTCGAAAACCGTAATTCATTTGTTTTTTCCTCTTTTGGTTTTTTTTTTGCGTCACTCTGTTTACAAAACAGTTTGGAAAACTTGAAATATCATATAAAATTATTTTCGAGTGCGAGTTCCGACGTGGCACCAGTGCTGCAGAAACGGCTCGAAGGATTAATGATGTGTATGGCAGCGATGTCGCAAAAGAAAACTCAGTGCGTTTTTGGTTCCAACATTTTTGTTCTGGAAATTTGGACCTGCAGAACAAGTCCCGTGGACGGCCGGAGACCAAAGATGATAATGAAGAATTGAAGGCTATTGTGGAAGCGGATCCATCCCAAACCACGTCCGAGTTATCTGCAGGCTGTGGTGTTAGTGATAAAACTGTTTTAATCCACTTGAAGCAAATTGGGAAGGTGAAAAAGCTTGAAAGGTGGGTACCTCATGAATTGAGTGCAGCAAACCGACAAACGATGTAAAGTGAATCCTGTACGATAATCGGAAACGCTCATCGCAATGGCTGAACCCTGGCAAACCAGCCAAGGCCTGTTCCAAGCGAAAATTGACTCAAAAAAAGTTACTTGTGAGCGTTTGGTGGGCTAGGCCGGTGTCGTTTACTACAGCTTTCTTAAATCTGGCGAGACGATTACGGCAGATCTCTATTGCCAGCAACCTCATGATGGAAAAGCTAGCTGCTAAACAACCGAGGTTGGTCATTCGCACTAGGCCACTGCTACTTCAGGACAACGCTAGACCACACACTGCACAACATACGGCTACCAAATTAGAGGAGCTTCAATTGGAATTTCTAAGACATCCAGCGTACTCCCCGGACCTTGCTCCAACCAATCAATCAATCAATTATTTATTTCACAGAATGTGGTTAACAATGGTGGATACAATAGGTACATCAGTTCTTACACATAACAATGGTGTGTGAATATGTCAACAAGTAATTATTATTATTTAATATAGAAAATACAAGTTCAATTAGTTACAAAATAGTCAATTTTGATGTTAATACAAAGATTCCGTTTTTCAAAATGTTACGTTGCAAAATGTACGTAGGTGGTTGTAGAAATGTCATTTATCTAAATAATATTAAATTAATATAAGCAATTAAAATCATCAAATAGTAAAATCACAATAATAATAAACAATAAAATACACAGTAAAAAAATCGTTAGAACAATATTTTAATACTTATTTTAAAAAAATTAAAAAATATGTCTAAAATTTAAATGAATTAAGTAAATAAATCAAATAATTAGTAACATTCAAGTCATTGTTTAATACATAGCATAAATTCTTTCAAGTCATAAAAACAATTTTCCATTTGCCATAATAACAGATTTCTTTTGAATTTATTAAATGGTAATTATTAAAATTGATTGGGCAATTGGTTAAATACATGTATAGCCGACTATATACATATATAGTATGTATGTATGCCGAATTCAGTTTAAAGTATTCTGGATGCATTTTAACAAACATACAGAGTTCTCGTATATAGATACAGGCTAGTGGTACAGACGTAATTTCTTAAATAACGGTCTCCAGCTTTCCAAATACCAGGCACCAGAAATGGCTCTCACAAATTTTTTTTGTAGACGAAATGCTTTTTCGACCACCACCGAACAACAGACCGTATGAGAGGACCGATGACACGTAGTCATGGTACGCTGTTAGTGGCGCCTCAGCTCCTACCGTCTGACGTAATTTACGTAAAGCGTATACGAACCGGTCAAGCTTATTACACACATGCTCTACATGGAACTTCCAATTACAATTCTTGTCAAGCATGAGTCCTAAAATTTTAACTGAGTCAACTTCTGAGATATTTGCATTGCCGTATCGTATATTCAAATTTATATTTTTACTTTTATAATTTTGAAATTGTATTAATTGTGTCTTATTGATATTTATTTTTAAGTTATTATTATCTAGCCAAATTATGATTTTTTGTAAAGTAAGATTTCATTCAGCTTCAAAGTTGTCCTTGTCTTTACATTTCACGATAAGTGTAGTGTAGTCTGCGAATAATATAGTTGTTTTTTGGTTATTTTAGGAAGATCGTTAATGTATGACAAAAATAAGAAGGGACCGAGTAGATTACCTTAAGGAATACCGAATAAGTTTAAATTAAAGAGTGATCTTGCAGAAACTTTAATTTACATATTATTTTACTAGTTTCAACATATTGGTACCGATTAGATAGGTAGGATTTAATCCATTTGTTGGCAATCCCCCTTATACCGTATTTTTCTAGTTTGTACAGTAGTAATGCATGATAGACATGGTCGAACGATATGCTCATGTCGAGAAATATAGCAGAAACCGGTATTCTGTCATTTAAACATTCTGTGACTATTTTAATTAAATTGAAGCATGCTAAAACAGCACTTTCGGAAGTCATATTGATTCTGCGTTAAAATATACTTACGGGATACATAATTCTCAAGACGGATTAACATGACCTTCTCGAAAATTTTGGAAAGTATCAGTATTAATGTGATTGGACGCTAGTTGTTTTATCTCCCTTTTCGTGCAGGGGCTTAACAATAGACTTTTTCAAGCTGTCAGGAAAAGAGCTTTCTTGTAGGCAGATGTAGCTCAATAAAGACTTCGATAATAATTTTGATGCAAGTTTTATTATTTTTGTACTAATGTCATCTATTCCTGTCGATTTAGTGTTGTATAATCTATTTATAATTTTATATATTTCTAAAGGGCCTTAAAAATATTTATTCTGATATGTTGTCATTTAAAGGCATTGTATTTGATATGTCGTTCATATTAAATTTAAAGTCAGTTGTATTAGTCATATTAATAAAATAATTATTGAATAAATTACTAATGTCAGTGGGATTTGTATATAATATATTGTCATCTATATTTGTGCAAAAATTTATGTCACTAATGTTTTCATTTATTATTTGCCTTACGGCTTTATATTTGTTTTTCTTATTTTCTATTTGTTTTTTATTTTGTAACTTTTTAGATTTAAGTATGCATTGTTTGAGTATTTTAGAATAGTTATTGTACTTCTTATGTTTTTCTATTTATCGGTTCCCATTTGTCTATGTTTTAAATAAAGTACTCTTTATTTAATGCAAAATTACTTGAAGCCTTTGGTCAACCACGAGCATATTTCAGTTGTTTTATTATTTATTTTAACTTTAAAAATAGGACAAAACTCTTAAAAAGATTCTTCTAAAGTAGTTTTTTTTGTACAGCTCAGAAATTGTTAATGATGAAATACAATTCAGAAATTTATTATTATCGGACAAACTAAAATCTCTAACTTGCTTATACCAATAAGTCGGATTGCAGCTTTTGTTAACTTTAATAGTTAGAGTTTGACCAGTTTCGTGATCGGAGAGATTTAGGTAGTGTACGTTTGTTTGAGCTCGTTTAATGTTACTCGCAAACTGGTCATTTTCGTGTGCGCTCTTATTAATAGCGTTGTATGTTCTATTCGCTATACGCTATGTTCTGATGGAATATAGTCAGCTGAGATTCCCTAGGAACGAAAAAAAGTATTTTTATTTGGCTGTTGTTGTTGAAAGTAATACGGTATCGTACCTCTTTTTGGAGCTAAATTAGTGCGATCAACAGGTTTTTAATTTTGATTTCCGTTATTGATCAGAGTTAAGCTAGTATCGAGACTAAAGGAGAATTTATATTTTTTGACTACTGGCATTTGGAAGTGCGGCGACACGTTTAGAATATTTTTTGCGACGTGTACAAGCTGAAGTTCGACTAGAATTTTAAAACTTAATTTTTTTATAAATTAAATCTGATCGTTTACATCATTTTCGGAATAAATATATATATATATATATATATATATATATATATATATATATATATATATATATATATATATATATATATATATATTATTATTATTAGTACAGTTTAAACAGTTTGGATAATTCTTTATTAATAATTTTATATGTTTGCTTATCATTTGTTCACTGATATATTTATTATACCTGATATTAGTAAGAAAAACTTTGTAATTTCGCAAAGAATATAGTATATTATTCAAATTAAATAGGAATTATTAATGATTTTTATGGTATGAGCCAATTGTATAGCCAACAGATTACCATTTTTTTCGAAATTTGGATAACTTCTTGCAAAAGACAAAATTCAACTGCGATGAGGCAGTCCAAAGCGCCTTCAAAGATTTTATTGATGCCTGTCCGAATCGTTTTTTTAGTAAAGGAATCAATGAACTTCCTATGAAATGGCAAAAGTGAATAGGTAGCAATGGTACACTTTAATTAAATAAATATATTATGTTTAAAAAAAATCGATATGATCCTCCTTTAAAATACGCCAATTTCATATGTAATGACCATATTATCTATTTATTTATTTTTACATATTTCATATATAAAATATTACATTGTGAACACTGGGGACACACTCCTCCGAAACGGCTTGACCAATTCTTATGAAATTTATTTGCATATTATTCGGTAGGTCTGAGAATCGGTGGTAATCTATTTTTTCAACCACTAAATGATAAAAATAATATAAATGGCAAAACAACGTTTGCCGGGTCAGCTAGTTTTATTATATTAAAACAAAATACAATGACCATAAATTGTGTCATATTAAATTGCGCTGGTTCTTCTCGCCGGGCTAGTTTCCGAACCGATGGTGGGCATCATGTAGACCTGCGTATCGACTTTTAGCATTTTTCGTTCGCGGCAAACCTCGGTTATGGCTCGCGAGCCAATTTTTAATTTAGCGCACTTTTTTTTTTCGCTCGGCGACTGTGCGCGGCATTTGATCCGTCAACGAGTGTTCATTCTGTGCGCGGCAACCATGGACGTTCGTTTCCTTTTCAGTTTAGGTACAGGCAGGCCCATTTCTGCACTTGTGTCATTCCATGCATCTTTCCTTAATGTTTTGTTGTGATAATCACTACAATTAGTGTTCCATAGAAATTGTTTAGTGCCATTTAATCTAATTAAGGTATGGCACATGTCATTGTCCATGTTTTTGTCGCCAGCACCAACTATATATTAGTTGATCTTGACTCGAGATCCGTCCCAACTGCGCTCGCAGAACGCACTGACGCTCCTTTGCCACGCTGTCAAAAACCGACAAGAACTGGTTCCTCGCGTGGTACGTTCGAGTGCGCCAATGTTCGAATTGCCTCACGCGGCGGCACGGTACGCATAGTGCGCGGCTGCCGCGCAAGCCTATGTTCGATAGATTGCCGCGCAAAGTCGATACGCACCTTAGGACAATTCTATAAGTGTTATTTAATAATATGGAAATTAAAAAAAAATTAGTTTTGAATTTCCAGTATCTGTATCTTATTATTCTTGTATTCAATTCTATTAGTCGCGAGCCAGGGCGATTAGTCAAGCGACTCGCTGCGAGGTGGAAATCGACCCATCATATAAATCTCGTATTAATATAATATAATATATATAAGACTAACTTAAAATTGTTTAAAACTCTAAAAGTTAAAACGTTTAAGTTTTAATTCCTATTTTTTCCGATTATTGACGAGGAACTTTCCAATATTTTCTCTGTGACTTAAGGAAAAATAATATTATCACATCTAGCCACGCCACATTCTATCCTCCCGCCTCCTCCTCTTTCAAAATGGCGGCAACGTAACCCTCTGAGAGGCCGTATATCATCATAACTGGCCATTCGCGACACTCGGACTGTACTCGGAAAGTAGTACGTGATTTTTATTCCTTATGAATACATTTTGTAGCCCTTTTTTGAAGTGGCCCGTGTAGTCGTTTCAGTGCTCTCTAAGTATTCAGACATAGTAGACTTTTTTACACATTAGGGTCAGTTCACACCGCGATGAGACGTGACGCGGCACTACATTTTTAAGATAGCTATTCAAAATTTAACTTTATACACTACACAAAAAGATACACGTTTCATTGCAAGAGTTTAAATGTCAAGTCAATCAACGTCAATGTCGAAGGTGCCGCTCTTCCAGTAAAAATATACTCGATATTTAACTCCAAACGAGTGTTTGACGGCGAGATGCATTCATCTAATATAATATTTGTAACATAATATGTATTATGAGTATACAATTTAATTAATATTATATCTAGCAATATCCCGCGAAAAAATACCCACAACCTGCAAGCAAATGTGTGAATGCACGCATAACCATGCGTAAATCACCCTGCAGGTTGCAAAACTGCATAGTGGTGTGGGGCTTTGCACGCTCTTGCTGACATTTTTGCTTGCGTGGTGGTGGTGTTTGCACGATCTTGTTTCTGAGTGCACGGATAAGCAGTGTGAAAGGAGGGAGGTGCTTTACGCATGCTTATGCGTACACTAACAAACAAAAAAAATTCCACACTTGCAGTTAAAGATACTCGTTTTTAGCGGGATGTTGCTAGATATAATATTAATTAAATTGTATGTTATGTATTTTCGCAAGTAACGCCTGATTATATTAACTTAATAATAAGTTTTTATAACAAAAGAACGATAATATAAAACAAAACTACATTATTAACTTCAAAGAAATTTACAGTTTTCGAAACAATACAAAATGATTTACTAATTTAATTTAACAATGCAGCCCTTAAATTTTTCTTTATTATTCCAGTTGACATTTTTTAATAAATATTTTAGGTACTGAGTATTTATTCGTCCTCTCTCCATAGTAGTTTGTTATTTTAGGTTTAATCAGTATTTGGTCTCTTACTCTTCTAGTATTATATTACATTTACTATCTACTATCACTTTATATTCATAACTATAGTAATACTCTAAGCCTATAAAGTACTTCAATTTTTTATCTATTCGCAAAATATTGCACATTTTAAATAATTTCTCATATTCTGTATTACATTCGTACTTTACTTTCCTACTTACTAAATATTTCAACAGTCTTGTTTGTAAATTTTTGACACTATTTAAATATGTTACAAATGTTCTCCCATACACAATTAGCCCAATGTTATCAGCGAAACTGCTAGTGCATAATACACCATTTTTAATGTATCCACATTTAGTATCCTCTCTAGGTGATAAAACTTACCTAGAACTGATCTCAATCTACTGAAAACCTCTGATATATGTAAGGCCCAGTTAAAGTGTTTGTCAATTTGAAGACCAAGATATATAAAGCTATCAACATAGTACATACACATAGCAGAGCGTAGAACATCACCAGTAGGATTGGTTCATTTGTGGACATTCATACGTGTGGCCAGTTATTTTAATATCATTTACATTCATGTTTTTTGCTATAAGATTGTGTGGCGAGTGCAGATGCATACATTACGTTTTTTTAGGTTTAGAATAAATTCCATTATCGCTTGCCCACTTCGTTATATTCTCAAAATCGTCCTGCACATACTCCCGGATTTTTTTTTTATTTTACCTACCTGTGATAATATATATTTTGTAATGAATAAAGATAAATTTTCAATAGCTATCTTAAAAATGCAGCGCCACGTCGAGTCGCGTACCGTCGTGGTGTGAATTGACCCTTACATTAATTTAAAAAATCGTTTGGAGTCCTCAATCACAAAAATATTTAGAATTATGATTAAAAGTGTAGTCGAAGTACTAAAAATCTGAGATAACTGAGCTTTTTTATGACATAGGGGCAAGCGAGCGGACGGATGGAAAGTGATTGCCGTTTCCCATGGACACTTGCAATACCACAAGTGCCTTCTTCAAGTGCTTCAAGTGCGTCCTTTTAGAAACGAGTAAGCTTTTGTCTTAAAGGTTTGAAGGTCGTATTAGTCCGGAAATATCGCTGGCGACAGTTCATTCCGGAGTTTTATTACATAAAACTCCGAAGCGCACCGTGGAAAGCGAACTCTCAAAGCGAAATCTCAAAGCCAATAAATGCAAACGACATGCAATAAAAAGAATAAAGATTCATAGTATATTTTAGTCCATTTCTTGTACCGGCAACCAGCATCTGGTATAATGAGAATATTGCAAAAAAAATCTCATAAAATATTTTCCATAGATGCGAGAACTGGAAAATGCGACCCAAGTTTTTCTTTTCATTCAATTACGGGCTTAATATTATCAGTAAAGGTTTATCCAGGACGCGCAAATGAGCTACCGAGCACAGCTACTGATCGCCATCCATACATTTTCATACATTTTGAGCAGCCGCAACCGGCTACCTCGTGCAACCAATAACGATGATTTTTTACCTAATTCCAATTATTCTTTGTTGTATTTCCAATATTTTTCACATTTTCGTGTACAACTGATGATGGGTTCCATGACGAACCGGGAGAACCCTTTTATATTTTTAAATATGTCAATATTGTAGCAGAGGCGACTAGTCGCGGCCTACGGTAGCCCGTTTACACCGATTATGGGTCCGTTGTTCCAGTAAATAACTGTCCAGCTGACGTAACGAACTCACAATCCAGATTGATGGGGATATGAAAATCCCCGAATCTATGCGGCACCGCGCTGTTTGTGGCTATTGTATTATCTGGGTAAAATAGGACCACGATTATGAAACTACTAATAAACAAACCTTAAATACTTAAGTAGATAATAAAATGACAAACTATTAACTGATGTGTCTGTTAAAAATAATGGAAGTAGATACATTCTTAAAATAATTAAATTAAGGACAACTTTTGTTATGTTTTATTCAGGCGCAGCGCACAGAAATGTGAAAATGAAACCAAAACGTTTGGCTTAAAACTGTCTCATAAAACTATCGCTACCATTATATGCACTTGAAAAAATTTTTGCTATTTGAAATATTTTTTCTTTACAGGTAATGTACTGTCCGTCACCGTACTCCGAGGCGATGGGCAGGCCGCAGCCTACCAAGACCACTCGTGCTGGCAACGGTAACTCCTGTCATGACATTGTGTGAGACTCCTCACGCCGCACGCACGCCACCGAGCAGGCCACGGTCGTGTAGTGCGGCTGTACACAACATTAGCCCCGCCGGCAATAGCAACTCTTGTCATGACATCGTGTGAGACTCTTCACGCCGCGCGCACGCCACCGAGCAGGCCACGGTCGTGTAGTGCGGCTGTACACAACATTAGCCCCGCCGGCAATAGCAACTCTTGTCATGACATCGTGTGAGACTCTTCACGCCGCGCGCACGCCACCGAGCAGGCCACGGACGTGTAGTGCAGCTGTACACAACATTAGCCCCGCCGGCAATAGCAACTCTTGTCATGACATCGTGTGAGACTCTTCACGCCGTGCGCACGCCACCGAGCAGGCCACGGTCGTGTAGTGCGGCTGTACACAATATTAGCCCCGCCGGCAATAGCAACTCTTATCATGACATCGTGTGAGACTCTTCACGCCGCGCGCACGCCACCGAGCAGGCCACGGTCGTGTAGTGCGGCTGTACACAACATTAGCCCCGCCGGCAATAGCAACTCTTGTCATGACATCGTGTGAGACTCTTCACGCCGCGCGCACACCACCGAGCAGGCCACGGTCGTGTAGTGCGGCTGCAGCGTCGGCAATGGCAACGCATGTCACGACAATGTCTTGAATCGTGTTAGACTATTTTCAGCAGCAACATCAACTCATCTCATGCCATCCCTGACACTTCGATTGTGTGTCACAAGCCTCTTATTCAGCCTTTTATTTTTCATTCCACACTAAATTATTTGAACAAGTAAGTCTTTTTTACTCTATGTTACTTATAGGATTGTTACAGACAATGCGAAGCTGCATTTAATCAATCCAAAGTGATATAAGATACCACAAATCTTGTATAAGTTATAGATTGCAGAACACTACATCTTTCTATTATGTTGGAAAAATGCAACAAATAGAAATTTTCTTTACATTTAAATACCTATGTAGATTACAATATAAAGTAAGTATAGTAACATTATGTCGTCATAATGGATATCACTTGTCAAAATATCATAAAGACGTTATTATTATAATATTGTATGTGATATAAATATATATATGAATTATTTAAGTCCTAGACGAGTTGTATAAAATTAGAAAAATAGTCGTTTAAAAAACAGGCATTTTAAAAATGCAATTTAGGTATACAGATTAGCTGTATTTATTTATAATTTTAATAAAATACTTTTATTGTGTAAGATTTAAAAACAAACTAAGTGTTTTACATATAGGTAGTGACAGAAAAGATGTATTAAAAATGCATACTCCATAGAGGTAAATAGGTCCCATAGACTAGGTTAGGGTAGGTATTACTTTAATATTTAACTGTTATGTATATTATATTATGTATAATTTCTTTTATTAGATATATGATAAAATGTAAAGTGCACAATAAGCTTCAGTGCATTTTTTTGTTTGTAGACTTGACTCGAAAGTAATTTTAGATGAGCATAAGGGTTAGTTCACACCGCGTCGATACGCGACGCGACGCTGACATTTTTAGATAGGTAATCAAAATTGAATTTTATTCAGTACACAAAAAGATACACGTTTTATAGGACACCAGTCATAGACTGCACATGCGCTGTGCAGCGCGATGTAACCTGACATTCGAACTGATTGTACGAACTGAACTGATTATGTAATGAAAAAGTTCAATTTTGAATAGCTATCTTAAAAATGCAGCGCCGCATGACGTATCATTTCGTTTCGGTGTGCATTGACCCTTAGAAAGAGAGTTTTAATTCGCATACGCAATTAAGAAATATATTAAGTAATTTGAAACTAGATGTTAAGAATAATTTGTATATACTTTCTTACCTGTAAAACAGATGCAAAAGTAGACTTAATCGTGGTAAGGATTACAATTTTGTAAATAATATTATACTTAGCAGATAGGCATGATAGCTGTGAAAAATATATTACTTTGTTACATATTACGAGCCCAAATGTGTAAAAAAGTGAATATTACTGTATTTTTATGTACATTTAATTGCTTATAACACATCGAAATATCAAATTGTTATAGATATCTTGCTTTAAATAGAAATTGTAGATTTTTACGTGAATAATAATTATTACACCTATTATAACTGTAAGTCGATTGCTATAGTGTTGATATAAGTAAAATTTTAAGTTATATATGTTATATGTTATAGTCCATAGACAAACTATAATCTATGTCAAAATGTAACTATTATTTGATGTTTATTATTTTCTAATATAAAATAAATGTTTTCAACAAACTATGTGTAATTTTCAAATCCAAACATATCATATATACCTAGTAATCATATTATCATAGTATAATAATATCTATTGACGCTTCACACCACGTCAATCTGGCCCCGCGAACTGGGATCGCGCGGGCCGCAATCACCCGCAGCCTCGGCGATTTGCACCCGCGCGCTCTGCGATCTATTGGCGGGCGAAATTCTCATGTTGAGATTTGCAGTCGCCCGTCTTGCATTTGTTTGCGGGCGAAAATCGCAACCTCGGCGACTTGTAATCGCGCAAATAACCGGTCTCGTGAGTTTTGAAATAAAATCGCAGTTCCACGATCGCGGCGGACGCAACTGAAATAGCTCCGTGAGTTCTTAGCCTTACGAAGACCAGACAACCAGACAATACTAATACACAATAAGGTATACAGGTTAGAAAAATAATACAATAGAATAAAATATATCCACTACACTGTACCTACGACGTGAGCCTCAGGAGATATCTCAACCCGCAGCGTACCGGCCTCAAATGTTCCTATGATGCTAGTCGCATTGCCGCACTGTATGGCCAGGGAATGATTGGTACACACAACTGAGCCAGGTATGCCCCGAACCGGGGTGATTGCCTGGTCCCGTTTTATCCAATATGTTTAAGATTTTTATTATATTAAAAATATTTATTACATATTCACGACCGAGGAACATTGAAAACTTTTTGTTTCCTCGGCGGGATTTGAACCAGCGACCTCCGGGATGAGCGCCGACTCGCTTACTACTGAGCCATAGAGTCCGTCAATATAAAAATCGATTCAAAGAGCTAACTAAAATTTCAGCTTTTCCGTCATAACACTTAAAACAAGTAATTATGTTACTTATATCATTATGTCATAAAACTTCATAAAATAAATTAAAAGCTGAGTCAAAATTAGAAGTTGCAAACAACTTAATAAGTTCCAAGTTAAATCTTTTAAGCTCCACTTAAAGTTCATTTAAAATTACCCCCAAGTATACTGTCAAGATTACGAAAACAGGGTTTATGTTGCACTTATTTAAACACACGCACTTAATATATGTGCTCACAATTAATTGTGTAATAAAAAAGCCTCTGTGGCTCCGGTTCGGGTCGGGGTCGTCGGTCGCGGGTTCGAATCCCGCCGTGGGAACAAAAAGTTTTTAATGTTCCTGGGTCATTGATGTGTATTAAATATGTGTAACTTGTATCTCGGTTACAATTTCTTAGTTACAGAAATAACAATGCAGCACTGAACAAGCTTAGGGCTTAAGAAAGGCGACACTAGTAGGTGGATACCTGATTTCGTCACTGATATGATGCGTAATCGGAGTCAGTGATTCTCACTGTAGAAGCGTTAGGTATGTAAAATTAAAATGTATTTGCCTGTACAATGTACAATGTATACATCACATTGACATGTAACATGTTTATTGGTAATTTATACATATATAAGGCAAAGCCGATTGATTGATGTATCACCCGCACAGGCTAAACCCCTTTTTTGTTAAAAAGGCGGGAAATAGAACTTTCGTTTCAATTTTCAACACCGTATTCCTATATCGTCAAGTCTAAAGTCTAGTCAAAGTCCAAATACATAGTCAGTACAGTACATGAGTCATGTCAGTCGATTCAGTAAAGTGGTAGACGCTTTACTCAAAGTTCCTAGGGAGTTTTGGCGGGAAACACAAAATAGCACGTTTTTAGAAGTTGTACCACTTGCCCGCACTTGTGCACGTTAACGAATATTTAATGGTTAATATTCTACCAATATTACACATTAAGAACCGAAATAACACAAATTTATGAAGTTTTACAAATTCCACAACATCACCCATTGAACTCCCCGGCAAAACTCCAAGGCTAAGGCTAAAACCTTAAGGCTAGAAATCTGAAATTATGCACACATATTTCTCATTTGGCGTAGACATCCACTAAGGAAGGATTTTTCAAAATTTAACCTCCAAAGGGGTAAAATAGTAATTGATAAAAGTTTGTATGAAACTTTTTATTCCTTGATCATATTTGCACGATTTTTCGACGGATTTCGTACGAATTGACTACGAAGAATGAAATAACAGTGACAATCTCTATTTGTTACAATGAACTCACAGAACGTTATTCAAATTAAGGATCAATAAACATCACGACGATACGCGACGTGGCCCTGCATTTTTATTCACTATACAAAAAGATACACGTTTCCTCGTCGTTGTGTATACTGACCCTTACACCTACATTTATATGTTTTATGCAAAAAATACTATCCGTGTAACATTATGTATAGGTGCGTAATATTCTAATTAGATGTTGCCTTCGACTTCATTCCGCAAAGCTCACTTTATCCAGCGGGATCGTAAAGTTTTTGGGGATATGTGCCCAAGTGTGTGCGCTGTACACAGGAGGTGTACAGCGCACGTAGGTTACGCAGTGGGATAGACACGACGGCTCTGAGATCAGGCACAGGACTGACTTTTTACATGCCTATTCGACGCACGGCTCATTCTTGTCAGACAATTTTGTGATCAGCCTGCATTGTCCTAACCAGACCTGGAAAATAACATATTTTGGTGTTCTAAAGGGGGGATCGAACCCACAACCTCCGGAGTCCAAACCAAGCTCTATCCAATATGATATCATACCAATGAACCACGTCATCGTCAGGCGTCGAAATCATACTAATATTAAATGAATACGAAGGTCATTACTATTTTAATATTTCATTTCAAAAGCTAATAATGTAATTTTGACCATAATATTAATGTTCACACCTGCCTTATATTATGATTCTTACGACAAACTTCTAAACTTGATACTATATCGCCAAAAAACTTTATAGTCCAAGTTATCGAAGAAATAAAACGATCGTAAACAAGTCGTAAAAAGCGGATGTTCTACAACTCTACATTATATAAATATTGTTTTAGTTGAGTCGGGATTCTAGTGAAAGTATTATAGTATACATAAAGAACATTAGGCACGGCGACCAAAGGTAAAATTATGTGACGGTCAATTTACTCCGAAACGAAGCGATACGCGACAAGGCGCTGCATTTTTAAGATAGCTTCGATTCGAAATTTAACGTTATTCTAAATCCACGAGAAGATACACGTTTCATTATAAGAGTTAGAAGTAAAGTGGCAGCTTGGTGCGCAGGTCATGTGCAGTATATGACTGGTGTGATATGAAACGTGTAAAAATGCAGCGCCATGTCTCGTATCGTCGCGGTGTGAACTGACCCTTAGATGTAAGAATAATTGCATCCAGATTACTACGGCATAGGTCGCATATCTGCAGGAGGTTGGGTAAATATAAGGTTGGGTGATATTGGAACTCATTCCAAGAAATATTGACATAAATATGATTAACAATTTATTGATTCTTTTCACTTCTCCGTAGATCTTAATTAAAATAATTGCAGGAAATGAAATGTGAACGAAAATTGAACAATGCAATAGTATTTTGGTTTGTGGTCACTACTTTATTACAGCGGATGAGAAACGCCCCATCGTTAAAAGAAAAGATAATTATCTTAAAACGTATATTACTATTCAAACTATTGTGAATTTTTATAACTTATCTTTAATAATATATTAATTCCCGAAGCGTACTAACGGCAGTAATTACTTCTTCTCATATACTATATCGTTTTGTTATGAACTTAACTTATCTATACTAATATTATAAAGAGGAAAAGTTTGTTTATTTGTATGCTTGTTTGTTTGTATGCATTAAATAGGCTCCGAAACTACTGGACCGATTTTGATAAAATTTGGCAGAGAGTAGACCACGGGGAAGGACATAGACTACTTTTTTATCGTGGAAAATCAAGATCAACTCTTGCGCGCACGCGGGCAGCATCTAGTTTTATATAAAGACGGAATATTTGCTAAAATAATCCCACTATATTTATTAATGTGAAAGTTTGTGAGGATGGATGGTAGGATGTTTGTTACTCTTTCACGCAAAAACATATGTTCATCGAGAACTTAGCACGGGACCAAATTGATGTGGTATGAAGGGTTCATATATATTATTATTTAACGATATTATATATTAATAATTGCCGCAAAAATATCGTTTGCCATTAGTGTAACCCCATCACATATATATGCACCACATCCTACCATCTATCCTACCTACCTACATATCTGACAAAACCAAGTAGTGTACTGATAAATACTTTAGATAAATCCGAGTGTCACCATCAGACTTGACGGAGAACTTACATGAACAACCTCAAAAGTATGAAACCTGCTAAACCTTTATTTCCTCGATTGTTCTACAATATATTGCACGCAGACAGCGCCGATCAATTACGACTAACAAGCAACCCCTGGCGCGTAACAGATGATCTTCCCGCAGATAATATGCATGAGACATCGCAATAATCCATATCTACACGAATCTTTCCTAACAATGCTGAAAGTAATAAATAAGTTCCGCTGAATGTAGTTACCGCAGTCTGCTCGATATGCTACAAAATACAGTCTCCCAGCCGAATTCTCTCCGGCTCCGAATCTGCCGAATCTCAGATAAACCGAAACAAGTCGAGATGCAACGCGGCGATTGCATTATTGAATTGCAATGATACGTGTATCTTTGTGTACTGAGTAAAGTTCAATTAAGCATCACTATTTTGAAAAAATGCAGCGCTGCGTAGCGTATCTCGTTTTGGTGTGAGCTGTCCCATAATCGCATCTTAATAGTAGATAGTCTGTCACTGTGTGGCTCGGCAGAACAAGGATAGCAAGTGATTTGAGAGCCTCTTAATTTAAGTAATGTTTTAGTAAAAATCATATTATCATATACATGTGTGTCGTGTCGAGGCAAATAGCCTTCAACAGCAGATAATAGGTTTAAATTCATCGACAAAACACCTCCCTTTTGACACACAAGCTACGCGTAGCTGTGCTACAAGAACAAGCTGCGCGTAGCTGTGATACACGTACAAGCTACGCGTTACGCGGCTAGATACACAAGCTACGCGTAGCTGTGCTACACGAAAAAATCTGGGCGTAGCAGTGCTACACACAAAAGCTTCGCGTAGATGTGCTACACGAATATTCTTCGCATAGCCGTGCTACACACACATGCTACGCGTTGCTGTGCTACACGAACAACCTGCTCGTGTCTGTGCTACACACACAAGCTACGCGTTGCGTGGCTACAACACAAGCTACTCGTAGCTGTGCTACTCACACAACCTACGCGAATACCTAAATTATAATGTATTAGATTTAATTTTATGTTGCACACCATCAAGTTGTGGAATGAAAGATCCTATTATATTATAGAATAGGACCATATTTTTGTTCCTTTATTCTGGCATTAAATGAATTATAAATTATGAATCTGTGCTATACACACAAGCTACGCGTATCTGGTCCTCGTCTATCTGATTCCGTGATATTTTCTCGAGAAAATTTACTTTGAATTATTGCTGATATATTACCGTAGTATATGCATTAAAAAATCAAAAAATATTTGATATTTATATTAAATCGAAGGTTAATAACTAAATATTTATTTAATTATTATTTATTAATAGCAAAGTAACAATGATCCAGCAGGTATAGAAAAAGTGAATATTTTACACTTGCTCCTAAAACGTACTATTTTATTTACCGCAAAACATATAAATTTCTCGTTGCTCACAAAGGCTGTATCGCAATTTACAAGATTGAAAAATAACTTGATGTTACCGTACAAGAGCCAGCTGCGATACAGGACAATCTTTTACGAGATCCAGACGTCCGTTTTACTATCTAGACTATCCAGATGTAGATCACTTTCGGATGAAATTTCGTATGTAAATTAATGCTTGTTTGTACTTTTATGATATGCGGCAAACGAAGGAAAAAAGGAGCGCCTAATAAAGCGATTGCCGTTGCTCATGAACATCAGCGACACGAGCCCTCCTAGCACAATTGCCGAAGACGCATGTCGCAAGGAGCTAAAGTGCGATGCCCGCCTTTTAGAAAAGAATTTTCTGTTTTCGTGAAGGTTTAACGTTAATTCCAATGTAATATTGTATATTATCACCGATAAATGTGTATTATATTTTATGTTTTCATATGTCAATTGGGAATAAAACACAATGTCATAGTATACAGAGCTTTGTTTTGGGGGAGGTAAAACTGTACAAAGCGCATTCAGGAAGGGGGGATGATATTGTACTGATCGCCTCAGAGTTCACACGCGCTAGGGAACTGTACTGTATTTCGTTTTAACTAAGTATCTACTTATTTTGTTTGTAAATTACTTTAATATTGTAATAAATTAAAAAGTAACAGCCTCCGTGGTCCAGTGGTTTAGAGATTAGCTCTCGACTCGGAGGTTGTTGGTTCGATTTCCGCGCTGGAACAACGAAAAATGTTGTTTCCAAGTTTGGTTTGGACAATGATCACCTGATTGTCTGACATGAAAGATGATCCATGCGTCGGATGGACATGTAAAAAGTCGGACCTGCGCCTGATCTCTCGCTAGTCGTGTCGGTTATCTCTCTTCCTTTACTCTCGTATTAAATTAAAATCTTTTGTACATCTTTATATTCTTTGCTTTTAACATTTTTCCATTTTAATAAAATTTGACAATCTCAATCAGACTTCAAAATAATTTCTTCTAAAAATATTTAAATATGTAGCACATAACACTACTTTAAATAAAAACTTAGTTTATTTTTTACATCTCCCCCCTTCAAGGGAAAAAAAATCCATTATTTTTAAATCTCACCTATCTAAAGTAAAATCCTCTTTTTTTTAATCAGTTTAGTAACATGAAAGAGATTTGATAAAGTTTTTCTATAACCTGTATCTATCCTATATATAGAATTAGACACTTTTTAGATTATTCGAAATGGTCCAATATTTAATTCATCTAATTTTGATCTATTTAATATATTCCCATTTTCAACATAAACTAAATCTCCATTAAAATTCCATTGCTTCCGATTTCTATTTAATAGGTGTTTGTTATAATTATGAGATTTTATTGTATTATCAAAAGCAATTTTCTTATCTTTTATCCAATCATCCTTTGATGTGCTTCTCCTCAATTCCTTTGGTAAAATTGTTACTTCATTTGTTCCATATAAAAGATATTTTGGTGAAAATCCTGTAACTGTGTGAATGGTCTAACTATATTTACTAACACACTCTTTAGCTACGTTTGCCCATGCTTTTTTCTTGCCTTTTTCATTAATTTTACACCTGATTTTATTCACCAATGTTTGATTAAGACGTTCATTTAAGCCATTAGAGAACGGACAGTTAACTGCTGTAAATACCACGGGTATATTTTTGTCATTTAAAAATGTTTTGAAAGTACTTGAATTAATTTCCGGATATTGATCAGTCAAAATCATACCAATTTCATCCGTTTCCGTTATATTCGATAATAGTTTAATGAAATCATTAGCTGTTTGAGTTTTTGATGTAAGAATGAATGCAAATATAGTAAAATGGTCCACTAATAAATGTAGATATTTCTTTGATGATCTCGAACCTCCAAATCCTCCTATTGTGTCAATAGACATTATATCAAAAGGTTCAGTGGCTGGTCCTAGATGAGACATGTATCCAAATTTATCATATCCTCTTGACTTATCTCTTATACAAATTTCACAATTTCTGCAAATCTTCTTTATATTATTAGATAAATTTCTAATTGAATAGAATTTACCAACAGTCAGAAGCATTTGGTTGATTCCAATATGACACATATTTTCATGGATATTTTTCAAAAATGGTAAACTTAGTTCCTCTGATAAAATTATTTTATCTCGTTATCCAACCTTTTTGAAGTATACGTTTTGTTTATTCATACATTTATCTTTTTTTCTTGTATTTCCTTATTTCTTTCTTGATCTTTTAAAATGTCTTCAATATTTATCATATTAACTACTCTTAGTTGTACATCTGCGTTTTCATCAGAATATAATTAATAATAATAATAATATATATATCAGTACTGGATGCCTACTTAAACAGTCTGCCTCTAAATTATTCTTCCCAAGAGAGTATATTATTTTAAATTCATATTGTGAAAGATAATAAGATAGGTCATCTAGTTCTTCGTCGGTTCTCGATTTTAAATTCATGTTTTCCAAAGGTTTGTGATCTGAAAAAACTGTAAATGGTTTTCCTATTAACCAATATTGCCAATACGTTACCGCTTCTTTTATTGCCAGCAGTTCTAAATAAATAGCTTTCTTTTTCTTTTGAGCTTCGTTTAATTTCTTCGAAAAATAAGCCACAGGTTTTTCTTTACCATCTGGCTGTACTTTTTTAAAACAGCGCCAACTCCTTCTAAAGATGCGTCTGTATAAATATTAATAGGTAAAATTTGATCGAAAATCTCCAATATCGGTTTTGAGCAAAGTAAGTTTTTATCATCTCAAAAGATTTTTGGCATTCATTAGACCAAAAAAAATTTGCCCTTTTCTTAGTAACTGGTGTAAAGGATCTAAAATTATTGCTTTTCTTGGGATGTATTCATGATAAAAATTTATCTTTCCTAAAAATTGTCTAACATTCTTCTGATTTTTAGGAATTGGAAAATTTTGCACTGAAATTATATTATCCTTTAATGGTTGTACCGTACAACCATTAAAGGAATTCAGAACAACTCCGTACAACTTGTACGGAGTTGTTCTGAATTATGTGCCCTAAATATTTTACAGAACCAGAGGCAAAAGTTAAATAGTTATCAAACAAAACAAAAATATATATAAATTTTATGTGTGTAGTCTAAAGATATGTCATGTAAAGTGTTAAATGGATGGACTCACGACGGAGAAACGGTGAAGGTGTATATACTTTATAGCTAAGTTGTTTTATTTGGTGAATTGATAATTCACCTAAAATTTGGTAAAAAAAATAATTAATAAAAGTTGGAAATATACAAAAGTTTTTATTTAAATTGAAGCCTACAAAATTATAATCTTCTTCGTCAAAATATTGAAGGAGTTTCCGGATACTATTAACATCAAATAAATGCACGAAAGAATGGCAAAAACAAAGAAACAAGGTAATGAAACTTACTATCAATATATGTTAAAGATGAAAGAGCTTGGGAAAAGAGCAAAATTTCCAGATAATGTGGCAATACAGTATATTATTGATGGCATATCAGATTATGAGTCGAAGTAATTGTTATTTTATGCTGTTACTTCATACTTAGTATTATAGGAAAAACTAACTTTATATGATACATTCAAACAAAAAAGTAGTAAGAAGAATGAACAAGCAAAACAAGTAAAAATTAATAAACCATTGCGAGTA
This sequence comes from Phengaris alcon alcon, assembly GCA_037179445.1. Classification (NCBI taxonomy): domain Eukaryota; kingdom Metazoa; phylum Arthropoda; class Insecta; order Lepidoptera; family Lycaenidae; genus Phengaris; species Phengaris alcon. The sequence continues at coordinate 748,743 of JAYRCH010000376.1, forward strand.
AATCAGAGATGTTTTAAATGTGACGCGTTCGGTCACATTGGTCCACATTGTAATAAATTGGTAAGCAAGCAGCGACAGTCGTTGTACATCCAAAATCAAAAGATGGATGAGGAGGAGCATAATGAGAATTATTCTGCAATAAAGTGAAGATATTTTGAATCAGAAAGAATCTCGCAGAATCAGCAAGTTGAAGTGGCAATGGGCAGGCCACATCGCTCGTAGAACTGATAATCGCTGGGGAGTAAAGGTTCTAGAGTGGAGACCACGAACTGGAAAGCGCAGCGTTGGACGGCCTCCCTCTAGGTGGACCGATGACCTTATGAAGGTCGCGGGCCGCCGTTGGTTGCGGGTGGCCCAGGACCGTTCGTTGTGGAAATCTTTGGGGGAGGCCTATGTCCAGCAGTGGACGTCCTATGGCTGTTAATGATGATGATGATGATGATGTCCGCATTATGATGATGACACGATTGATACATACAAGGTGATGAATTTAAATAAGGTGAATAAAAGTTTAAAAATTATTACAATCAAGGTTTTAAATTTGTTACTTAAGCGACACAGATAGCGAATAGAATTTAATTACTTTAAAAATATTTTCAGAACTAAACAGGCCTTACAAATTTCGGACGACCAGGTTGACTGGCTTGGGGTCTTGGTTTGTGATAAAACAACTTCAATTGGTTGTTTTATCACAAATATAACGGTGGACCAGCATTCTTATAATGTAAATTTGATTATAGTATCTAATGGTGTTATTCCTTATGAAGTAATTTTAGGTCAACCATTTATTTTTAATACCATTACTATTATTGAAAAAGGTTCTATCAAGATAAGGCCAGAGTTTTATGATGATACCTACCAGAATTCTATTTGTGTTTTTTCTGATGATGATAATGATAGTGATGCCCTGCAAAGTATAATTAATAATTACAATCCTAGTTTGCATAAAATTAAAGATGCTCCAATTAAATTAAAAATAAATTTGAAAGATGATATACCAGTCTTACAGCGTCCTAGAAGATTAGCAATTACAACAAGAATAATTAGAGGAACAAGCAGTTAAATTTCAGATAGATGAATGGTTATCTCAAGGCGTTATCCGACCAAGCTATTCCAAATATGCCAGTCCCTTGATTTTAGTAAAAAGATAGATGGTAGCACTCGCGTTTGTGTTGATTACAGGAAAATAAAACAAAAAAATGGTGAAGGATGAATATCCTCTACCAATTATAGAAGACCATATAGACAAGTTGAGCGAAGCCCGAGTGTTTAGCACACTCGACTTGAAAAATGTTTTTTTTCATCTACCAATTGAGGAAGATTCTATAAAGTATACAGCTTTTGTTACAAGCAATCCTGAAAGTCAGTATGAATTTTTAAAAGCGCCTTTTGGTCTTACTATTTGTCCCAAATATTTTACAAGATATATTAACATAATACCTGCTAATTTAATTAGACAAGGAATTGTTTTAATCTTTATCGACGACTTAATTATACTATCAAAAGATGAGAAAGAAGGCATGGAACGACTTAAAAGTGTATTAAAAGTAGCTGCAGAATATGGTATTAATATTAACTGGAAAAATGTTAGTTATCAGAAAGATCAGTTGAATATTTAGGGCATTTGATTTCAGATGGAACAGTGAGGCCATCCCCAGAAAAAACAAGAGCTCTTGTTTTTTCTGGGGATGGCCGTGAGGTTGTCAGTCGTTTCCTGAACCAAGAAGCTTGATACATAGTTTTATTGGTCTAACATCATACTTTACAAAATTTATCTAAATTTTAGATCTACTCTATTATTACAAAACCCTTAACTGATTTATTAAAGAAAGGAGAGTTTATTTTTGAAGATGAGCAAAAGAAAGCATTTCTTAATTTAAAATCAAAGTTATGTTGTGAACCAGTTTTGAAAATTTTTGATCTACATTTGGAAACCGAATTACACACTGATGCCTGCAAGTATAGATAAGCCACAATTTTGGTACAAAAGGATCCACCATTAACGGTTGTATGCACCCAGTTCATTATATGAGTAGAAAAATCACGGACACTCAACAAAATTGTAGTAATTACGAGCTGGAGGCATTAGCGTTAATTGAAGGCTTTAAAAAGTTTAGAAGGTATATCATAGGGATAAAGTTTAAAATTGTTACCGATTGTGAAGCATTCCAGAAGACTTTAAATAAAAAAGATCTTTTAAGCCAAAGTTGCCCGATGGATCCTGTATTTGCAAGATATTGATTTTACTATAGAACATAGAACCAGCAGCAACATGCAACATGTTGATTCTCTCAGTAGAAATATATGTAGATTTACATGTAATTAACGTAGAATTACATGCAAGAATAAATAAGCACAAGAAGAAGATTAAGAATTATGGACGATTAAATAAGTTCCAATCGAAAAGGAATATAAAGATTATTTTTTGGTGGTGTTATCTATAAAGGCGTGGAAAAAAATAGTGATACCGGAGATTATGGATATAGAAATTATTTAAAGGACACATGGATTAGGACATTTCATATCAGATACTTATCAGAGGTCAATTAATACTTCACCTTTTGAACTATTGATGGGAACGAAAATAAAGTTTAAAGAAGAGTTAAAAATATTAGAATTTTTAGAAGATGAAAATAGAGCTGAATTTGTTGATAAAAGAGATTCATTAAAGAGCTAAAGTCCATATATCAAAATTTCAGGAAGAAATTAGAAGGACATTTAGTAGCAAAATTAAAGGAGCAGAGAAATATAATTTAGGAGGCATCGTGGCTATACAAAGAACTCGATTTGGAAATGCTTTAAACCTTAAACCGAAATTTTTTGGATCATATAAAATAATAAAAGAGTTAGGAAGGGATAGGTATGAAGTTCAAAAAATAAATAGAACTAAAGAGGGTCCTATAAAGACTAATTCTGGTGTAGACTATATGAAACGATGGCCTTGACTTGACTAATTGCTGACATGGTTCAGGTGCTGTTACATTGTGTTAACTTTCTTATTTAAAAAAAAAAGTTGCCTAAAGTTGTCCGAGATTCATTCTATGTTTTGTACAAGTATTTGAGTTGTTAACATGTAAAAGTAATTATAAAATGTTATTATGTAGGGATATTTTAGGTTTATGATTGAAGCTCAGTAAAGTTGTAGTCAATTTCATTAGCAACTAAGATTTAAATTTAAAAATATTGACTGAGATTCATTCAATGTTTTGTACAAGTATAAGAGTTGTTAACATGTAGAACTAATAATAAAATGTTAGTGCGTATAAATATTAGTAGTATATTAGAGTAGAGATAAGGTTTATGATTAAAAGTTTAAGGTTGTTGGTAGCGCCATCTATGAGCGTTGAACGCCACTACGAATGGCATCTCATAATATTAATAAATAAGCAGTATTTCCCACCCCTCCCCGCTCCGACGCAAACCGAAGAAATACGAAGATACGCGAAGGAGTACATTGCAAGTCGTCGCGGAGACCAGCGTGTGCGATGGCCGACGCCGCATGTTATTAGACTTTTCCGCTACTAATTCCCGCCCACGAAAGTGAGATATATTCCTATAGGAACGCGATAAGAACTCTGGAAAGACTAAAGTGTTGTGAACAGAAGAAAGAGACGAAAACTCCAGCTGCAAATGCCCTTCACAAAAGCTGGTTCGGTAAGCGTATCTCCCCTTTACCTTTCCATATTTTCATCTAATTATTACTGCATATTCACCTGGCGACGCCAGATAACTTCTGAAATACAGTCCACAAAAATATCAAAGAGAAATTACTCGCTAATCGCCAGACAAGGTGGCCCGCGTGGCCAGTTGTAAAAGCATCTGATTTAATAATTGTTCAAACAAATGTTTCAATAAGGTAACGTTTGGTCAGTCTGAGGTCAGACTGATTGCAGTATGGCCGAGTTGTAGACTAAATTTTATGTGTAGTTCTTTCCTTGTAAACAGATTTGTACAAAAAAAAAAGATCTGTCATGTAGAGTGTACAATGGATGGAATCACGACGGAAACGAAAACGGTGAAGGTACTTTATAGCTAAGTTGTTTTTTTTTTTTGGTGAAAAATAATTAATTAATAAAAGTTGGAAATATACAACAGTTTTTATTTAAATTGGAGCCTACATATATACAGGCTGACCTGAAATTCGATACATTCCTTTGAAAGACAGAAAGTAGACCTCATTTACAGTAATATTTTTCATGGCATCCCCTATCCGAAAGTTGATATTTACAAAGTTATTGAAATTGATATTAATATGATTTTCCAGCATGATGGTTGCCCGGCCCACTTCCGCCTCGGCGTACGCCAGACCAGTGGCTAGACCAAACTTACCCACATCGCTGGATAGGTCGAGGCGGGCCAATTCCTTGGCCAGCACGGTGTCCCGATTTGACCCCGTGTGATTTTTATCTTTGGGGTCATATGAAGGCTTTGGTGTATACTACACCCTTATTGTATACTATAACTACTGTAGAGGAGCTCAGAAGCCGCATAAGAAATGCAGCAGAAGAAATCAAAACTAGTCTTACTACCAGAATAATCAAAACAGAGGTACGGAGAAGACTACGGGCCTGTATCAGAAACAAAGGTTCACATTTTGAACAAGACCTAAAGTAGAATATTTATTATTAAATTTAATTAAACATTGATGTTTTTTAAACACAATAAACGTAATTAAATTAAAGTTTTTCCTTTTATTTAACCTTATCGCAAATAAATCGATTTAGACATTATTTCATTTTACTTCTATGTTTACTACAACGTCATATTTTTATGTAGACATTTGCACCTTTTTGGAAAGCTAATGAGATAAGGAAGTTATTTAGAATATTTGTACGCATTGTATCATACATTTTTTTAAGAAACTCACCTGTTTTTAAGAAAAATGTGCATTTTCTAAAAAGAAAATTCTGTTTCATGTCTCATAATGAAAAATTCTCGCTTAGTTTGTCCCTATTTATTCCTTAAAAATAATATTTGACTCATTGACGGTTAAAATACATAAAAAAATCACTAAAAAGACAAACATTTTTAAAAAAACGTCATGTCAAAGTCAAAAAGTCGAAAATAAAGAAAAAATTTTTGAAATTTCAATAACTTTTTAAATATCAACTTTCGGATAGGGGATGCCATGAAAAATATTACTGTAAATGAGGTCTACTTTCTGTCTTTCAAAGGAATGTATCGAATTTCAGGTCACCCTGTATATATATACATATATATATATATATATATATATATATATATATATATATATATATATATATATATATATATATATATATAATATAAGGGGATCATCGTAAATGTGAGAAAAGTTAGGATGTACCACGATAGCCTACTGCGGGTATATATAGCAATGAAACTAATATTTAATAACCGTAGTAACCACGTATAACAAATTGAAAATTGTATAAGGAGAAAAACATACAGGGAAATATATTTAACAAGTTCAACTTCCCCATTGGTATCCGTTCAATCGGAACTATATCAGATAAGATTGAAATTTTTTGACTTTTTTTTTTTGTTATAAAAATTTCAGGTATTTCAGCAAACTATTTTGAAAGTACGCGGAAATATTTTTATACACGTCTAAGAAAGCGCTGACCATCTGAAATGTGTGTGTTTTCGTGGAAATCTTGGCATCCTGACAGAAAGCCAAAGATGCACCTCAAGAAGAGATTTCATTAAGCAATTTGTTATTTTTATATATATTTGTTATACAGTTGAGGCAAGATTGTATGTTATGGAATAAAAATGGCATACAAAAAGTATATTCCTCATGGCCCAGAAAGAAAAATAGTGTCTTGACACAAATCTAAATAAAAAAATGTACTTAATTATTTTGATTTAACCTCAAATTATTTTTAACCCTTCGTATTAACGATACAACAGAAATTCATTTTAACTATTTATGAAATAGAAACAAGTGTATACTTTAAAATGTTTTAAAAAGCATATTACTGTAGTAATGTAGATTCACAGCTTTTTAAACAGCTATCGCTGTTTCAAAGAAAGTGTAAACTGTGCCAAGTCCCTTACAAATGCATTACACGAGATTCCCGCAATGTCTTAAGGCGACTTGCCTTTCATAACATCAAACGAACACTTTGAAAACCCGAGATAAAGTATGAAAATGGAACAAAAGTACTTTTTATGATCACCTGCCAGGTGGTAACGATATCTAGTTATTTTCAACGGTTTGGTTTGTGGCAGTTGGCAGTTTGACAGTGTTTTTAATATGATAAATTCGCACCGCAATCAATTGAGTCCAAGCGAGCTAGACATAATTATTATATTTCTCATAAAAAATAATTTCAAAAGATTATTTTACTCTTCTTATATCAAATACGGGTAAACGAGCAAACAGATCGCCTGATGGAAAGTGATTACCATCGCTCATGCAACACCAGAAAAGATCCAAGTGCACTGCCTGCCCTTCTTAATGGAATACGCTCTTTTGTTGAAGGTTTGAAAGTCGGAGTCACCCTTTATTCTATTTCGTCAGTAATATTTTCTCACTTTTGTTTTTTGTGATATAATAAATCCAGCCCACCTCAAATATATTTTTCCCGCCTCAAGTAAGAGTAAAACTGTGTAACGCATTCCTGAGAGCTGTTCTCAACAATATGGCGCCAGATACGGTAGTTTCTTACGACCCCATCACTCGAATTTTAAAAGTTTCTATTATCACCGTATTCACTTTATGTATTTGACTTTTTTGCTTTGATGGTGCTACTAAAACGTGTGAAGCATGTATGGATGCAGCTGGACCAGTTATTTGGGGAGATATGTGCGACTGAAAAAATAAAAATACGGTAGGGTTACAATCTCAGGATATAATTTATTCATAGAGATTTTATGACGATTCGACCATCATGAACATAATAATATTACATTTTATCTTTTTTACAAAAAATATGCAAACGAAGGAGTGTAAAGTTTAGCACAGTTAAAGTTTATACGGAAGAAGAGTAAACTTCTCTTGTATTTTTTTATAAACATGCTCGAAAACACATTAAAACAATATAAATAACGTTGCGCACACTACAACAGATTGGTAACTCACACAACCGCGGGTTCTTCTTTTATTCAATTATTTCCATGTTAACGTTTGTTAATCTGTTTGTCACCATTCAATAGACATTACGCCACGTTTACATTTTTATTGCTTTTAATTATTTACTAGCTTTTACCCGTAAATATAGTATCCCACGGTAACAGACAAAGTCCCTATCACAATCAACGCTCGTCTCTGTGGAGGCAATTCACTTTGTTCACCGATTGCCAGAGGTATGAGTATAGGAAGCTTTGAGAGATTTGTGTATACTCCTTAACCTAAACTAAAACTTAAGTAACCCCTGAATCGTCAAGTCAATCAATAATATTATTATATATTTAAACTACACTTTATCACGTGTTGTCGACGACGTGGTCCATCATCATCACTCGCAGCTTGTCAGCTATTGAGATTTTTCGCCACAAAGGCCGGCACATCGTTTCATATATTTCTGAATATATTAAATAAACTAAATATTTCACATGTTGTCGCCTACCCTATTGAGAAGCGGTGGCGACCGGTCGCTACTGCGACCAGAACTTCTATTGCTGCTATGTGTCGATGGCCACAATGTTATCATTGACAATGAAATAACATTACTATGACGCCGCAGTACTAACCGAATAACTCCCAGTGGGTACAGAGTAAAGGCGAGGCTTCAATTATGCGTTGCGTTGCGTCGACCCGATTTTTATAATATTCCACATTATTATTTTTCGTCGTCGAACAGGTCGTTTTAACGGAACGACGGGCAGGAGACGAAGAGGGAGGGTGGATGATGCGCTGCGCTATCGCCCTCTTGCGTTGTGATAGCATGCGTCGACGCAACGCAGGTGTGGTATATAATGCGTTAATCTGTTGCGACTACGCGACAAACTAAGCTTAAGTACATGTAAGCGTCGGACAAGCGAACGATAAATCACGAGGATGAACCATAAAAATCATCCGGACCGGCCGCGTGACTTGAATACAAAGTCACCACAGACAAGTGGATACCGCCAGCGACTTTATCACAGCCTTATTGCCAAGTATTAGGATCAAAAACTGGTACACCCGATCAAATCTCATCATATCACAGTGATACAAAGCAATTTTGAATTAAACAAGCACTGAAGGTTGGTAGATTATTTATTTATTTTATTTTAAAGCCAATCTTTATTTTTTAAATACAATACACAATGCAAAGCTTAAGTTCATAAGCATTTTTTTTTATTCCGAAATGGTATTTATGTCTCCGATCTCTTACTTTGTTACTGTAAAATTACTCTCAAACGTAGGTAGGAGACATAGGCTTTCCATCATCCAAATTTCTCTTCAGAAGCCCAATTCTCGTAACTATTTGTGATCATAATCCTGTTTCGGTCCGCGCGGTGTCGCATTCACACACGCGTCTATCGCGCGTGAGCGAGTCAGACAGCGCGCGGACCGAAACAGGATTTTTATCACAAATAGTTACTAGAATTGGCTTCTGATTAGGTTGAAGTTTGATTTTATAGAATTCGAGACGAATACGAAGTCCTCTCAAATATGTATCTCTGATAGATGATCAGGGACGCATACCAAGTAACTTTTGACAGTTCACTGGGACGTGTGATATAACTTGAACGTAGAAATGGTAAACGTTATTAGGGAAATTTATTTTTCATTTCTCATACTCGGAAAGTAGTGTTGTTTTGATCTGATTATTGGGTGGAAGATGCTGCTTTACTTTCATAGGGAGGGAAAAACTCATACAAATTCATTCCGGCCCGAGGGGTCTTCAAAACTTCAAAAATAGAACTGCTGTCAGCTGTGAAGAGTTTTATGTAAAAAAAAAACTATTAAAAAATGACATGACTTTCTAAACAGCGCGTGTGAATTTAGCGCAAACTTCTTTGAGCGGAATAAGCCGCGAGTGCCGCGACAATTACGCGGCGAGCGGCAAGTTCCATATTTAAAATTTAAAAAGTCAACACAAATTGGCGGGATACTAAAATCTGTTATGTATGTATCTGTGACAGACTTTTGTGCTAAGATTTTTGAATTGAATATTAAAAATGAGTTCAAGCGAAATATTGACACCAGATTCCATTACAGACGAGGTAAATTGTGTCATAGAAAATCTTTTGCCAAAAATATCAAAAGAAAGATATATAAACACATACAATGATTTTATGAAGTGGCGAGAAGACAAGAATATAAAATCGTTTTCCGAAAGTGTATTTCTTACATATTTTAATGGACTGTGTAGCAAATTACAGCCTTCAACGGTATGGAGACGATATTCAATGCTCAAGAGTACACTTAATGTGAAACACAATGTAGATTTGAATGAAAAATCATAATTTAACAGCATTTTTGAAAAGACAGTCGCAGGGGTTCAAGAGTAAGAAATCTAAAGTTTTCACATCTCATGAGGTGGATTTTTTTTTAAATGATGCTCCTGACGAGATATATTTGGCAGTGAAGGTAAGTTTACTAAGTATTTATGGATTTATTCTAAATATGAACGTATTTATTACACAAATACTAAAATAATTAAATGTTTTTCACAGGTCGTATTGATACTCGGTATAAGCGGCGCTTGCAGAAGCAGTGAACTCACAAATTTGACAATTAACGACATTGAAAGTCAAGGCGATTGATTATTAGTAAAACTGACTAAAACAAAGACACATATTGAGCGCTCATTTATAGTAAAAGAAGAGTTTACACAAATAGTAAAGAAATATCAAAAAATGAGACCTAGTGATGTAAAAACGGACCGCTTTTTTCTCAACTATCAGAAGGGAAAATGCTATAAACAAGTGATCGGTAAAAATAAAATCTCAGGTATGCCGAAGTAGATAGCAACATATTTGAATTTACGAAACTGTGAGCAGTATACCGGACACTGTTTTAGACGAACTTCAGCGACACTTTTAGGCGATTCTGGGGCAAACATGATTACGTTAAAAAGACATGGAGGCTGGAAATCCAGTACAGTCGCCGAAGGCTACATAGTATATTCAGTCGAAAACTGACTTAAAACTAAAACTTCAACCAAATTAACCGAAACTATAAAAATACGCCCCAATTCGCCTCTGCCGACAACTTCCAGGGAGTGTCCGCGATGGAATCCATCGTCTGATAAAATACCAGAGTCTCCTACTTTTACAGAGATCCAGAACAGCCAAATGTATTAAAATATATCAAACAACATAAATATTCCAAACAAAAATTTAACTTTTAATTTCACGAATTGTCCTAATTTGACTATTAATTTTAAATAGGCACTACTAATATATTTATACTAATATATTAATATATTATCAATAAATAGTTTAGATAAACAACTAGTTTTATTTTCCTCATATTCTAAATGAAAAGTAGAGTGTTTGCCATGGGTAAAAGAATCAATTCCTAATCGGACTATAGCCGATCTGTCTAACTACCTCGGGAATTGATTCTTTTCAACCCTAGGCTAACAATCTACTATTAATGCTAGTGTGCTACAGTATCCGCTCTTCTATTTGCCATAAACTTTTTTGAGTTTTTTTTTCCTACGTAACCGTGTCTTTTGTGTGAAAGATAGACCAACTTACAAGTAAGTAAGTCGTGCTATCTTTCAGAGTTTCCGTGGGAAATAGTGAAAGATAGATTTTAAAGATATATCATCCGTAATATAAGTACGTACGTATGGTAAAAAGCTATATTAACCGTTGTTAGAACAAGTAAGTATTAAATTTTTCAATGACGGTTATGTGAGGGAAAAGGCACACTTAAGATTAATTTGGTTCAAGAGGAACATACTTTTGCTTTGACACTGGTTATATTTACCAATGGCAAATTTAGCTCCATCAGACAATATTAGCAAAATCAAAAATAAGTTTTTTCATTCAAAAGTAATGCTCATTATTATAGAAAATTATATTTCATATTATTTCCCAAAGCCAATTCTGGTACACTGAATACAACTCAGAAGAATTATCAGACTTAATAAGTTTGGAAAGCATTGAGTTAATAAGCTTAAGACACTGTTCGAACTGGGGTTCGCGGTTTTGATAAGGGTTTAATATTCTTTGTCACAACTTTGTAAGGAGTTGAGATGGTGACGAATGTTCTGCTCCGTTTCTAAAGGGTAATATATTACGTATCGAAATATTATTGTAATAACAGCCGCAGTCATTTAGAAAGGTCGGTTAAAGTTGTACATATGTACTGCAAAATTCTGCTAAGATAGATGTAAAATTTTATCTAAATAGATAACATCACTATATGATCGAAAATTGTTGCCTGCTGTAGTATCGATTTTCATACAGATAAACTAATGATTCTATTAGTGAGAATGATTACTGTTCATTATATAACGGTTTAAAAGTATAACTATTTTTTTATAAAAACTATAACTCGACTACACAAATTATATAGCCTTTGTTACTCAGGCTGTTATTACGAACCTATTGACAAATCATTCATTAAAATCAGATCAGTAGTTACAAATATACATACATAGATAGGTAGCAGCCAAAATCTTTACCCCCTGTGGCGGACCAATTAGCGCCACAATCCTGAATCGCGCTATCGAAATTTTCATAATTCGGCGCCATATTTACAACATCCGAAAACAGTTGGGCTTCGGCCTAACCGAGCATACCACCTCGCTCGGTCGGAGATCTCCCTTTGGGGCTTAAAGACTCTCTTTATTAAAGACAATTTAGCGAATATCCAAATCTCTTACAACCTCTATATTCCTTTTTTAAAACAGTACCTGCCTGTGTTTAAGGACATGGATTTCTAAGCATCTATTCTGAGAAAATAGAAAAGAATCCGACAATTCTCTTCCTGTTGGAAAACTCTGATAAAAATGTTATTTAAAAAGTTGTTATCGTATTATAGTATTTACAGTATCAGGTCTTAGGTCTTCATTGTAGTCCAGGTCTTAGTGCAGGGCAGCTGGAATGGAAGCCTTTTTACACGCGATATACACGTACGTCGTACGAACGTTCATAAATTATGTAGAAGACATTTTATGGAAAATATTACATGTATTTAAATGTTACCTTTAAGTATTTGAATAAGTGAAGAATAAAAATTAGGTATATGTTTATACTAGCTTATGCCCGTGGCTCCGCCCGCCTAAATACAATATTCCCACGGGAACACTGTATTTTTTCGGCATAAAAAGTAGCCTATGTGTTAAACCAGAGCTCAAACTGCAGTAGTTTGAGTTTTGGATTAACACACTTTTCATTACAGGTAATGATTCGATTTAAAATCCCTTCATTATTGTGCCGGTTGAGTAATGTAACGTAGCAGTCGACGCGCGTTTGTCGGTTTGCTGCACTAAATTCATGAGGTACCCACCTTTAGACCTTCCCAATTTGCTTCAAGTGAATTAAAACAGTTTTATCTCAGCCTGCAGCTAACGTGGTTTGCGATGGATCCGCTTCCACAATAGCCTTCAATTCTTCATTATCTACTTTGGTCTCCGGCCGACCACGGGGCGGCTGTAGGTCGGAATTTCCAGAACGAAAACGTTGGAACCAAAAACGCACTGTGTTTTCTTTGCGGCACCGCCGCCATACACATCATTAATCCTTCGAGCCGTTTCTGCAGCACTGGTGCCACGGTGGAACTCGTACTCGAAAATAATACGATATTTCAAGTTTTCCATTTTGTAAACATAGTTCCGCAAGAAAAAACCAAAAGAAGAAAAAACAAATGAATTACGGCTTTCGAAACACAAATGAATGAGTAAATAGCGGTATACATTTGAAATTGGAATTTCTAACCAAAGAAGATATATTTGAGATCAAAGAGGCCAGTACGACAAAACGCCAATTTCATATGTAAGGACCTAATATAAGAGGGAAAAATAACTCTAATATAGTTTAAACTTAAAAATTAAATGAGGTATAGTCGAATTTCGACCACTGTGCGACTTAGTACATAATATATTCATCATCGTGTGAAAATGTAAGGAACTTATTACTCAGATGTTCTAATTGATTTAGTACCATAATTACGTCGTATATAATCATTAGAAGAGAGTATCCAGATAAAATATCTCCAACAGAGAGCAACAAAGCACCCTTTACAATAGAAGTCTCGAACTCAGGTTGAACAACTACTGATCTGGCGGACACAAAGATATTTTAAATCGGTAGATATTCCCCTACCAAAAACATCCCGGAACAGAAGAACTGAAATAAAATATTGGTTTACTAATGCCATATTTTAATCACTTTCGTATGCAATTATTATTAAAGAGACGACGTTTACCTAAAATTTTGGGACACTTGTAGGTACGCTTTCGACAAAATAACACTGTTTTAAATATATTAACAAAGTATGTAAGGTTGTGTATTTACTGTAATATGAAACATCTTACATAAATTATTTATTGTTTTGTAGTTATATCGTGGTACTAAATGTCTGCGTCAGAGAGACAAATATACCTGATTATGTACGCAAATATACGTAGTTTCCAGTGAGATGATCATATTTTCACCACCTATTAAAGGATTAGAAAAGTATGTTACCCTCAGTAAATAATTCTCTGTTTGTCTGACTGACGCATGACTCCTGACGCATCTAGGAATTCAAATCTTTGATATGGTATTTAAGTTAGTTGGAAACTCTTTATGTCTTTGTTTTGTTCGTACATGACGGCACTTTTGTACAAGTTTTTGGACAATATGGAAGCTAATATTGTGTTTCTTCAGATTCTTTCCCAATAGTTATTGGCTTTCTAGATAAATACCTACACGAGACGGTGCTAATATTATGTTAGCAGATTTAAACCCTGCTAGATGTTGCCCGCGAATTCGGGTAATTCCAGTAAAAAAAGTACCAGGGGGAACCGTACATTTTATCGCAATAAACAGCAGCCCTTGTCATTCGCCGTGGTCTACCCTATGTCACATACATAGGGTAGACCACGGCGAATGACAAGGGCTGCTGTTTCCTCAAAGTGCAAGTTTCCTCAAAATCAGTCCAGTAGTTTCGGAGCCTATTCAATACAAACATACAAACAAACGAATATTCCCTCTTCATAATGTTAGTGTAGTAGACAAACAAGCAATTGTTGTCAAATTATACAGTATATTGAAGAAGAAGAATTAAAAAGCTCCCAGCTTAAAATTGGCAACTGTTTTCATCTCAAATATATGCAGACCACTTTCGGTCCAAATGAAATGTAGCCGCCATATTTTAGAAATATATTGTATAACATAGTATACAGTATTGTGTGTAATATGTTACATACTTATAATATGTTCTATGTCGGCCATAAAACATATTATGACCCCTGTCAGCCCGGCTCGTGTTGCTGAAGGGCTGCTCGGCCACACCATCGGAAACCTGACAACGTTCTATTTTTAAATTCAATGAAGCCATGGATATAAACATTCAATCTTATAATATAAGTAATATATTGCGACTTTGCATTTATAAATAAGCGAAGAGTAAAAACGGGGCCCTATTACTGAGATTTCGCTGTTTGTCCGTCCGTCTGTCTGTCACTAGGCGGTATCTGCTAGAAAGTTGAAATTTTTACAGTTGATGTATTTCTTTTGCCGCTATAACAACAAACACGGAGAGCTGCGTAGCCACACGTGGCCTAGTGGGTAGACCGTTTGATTCGCACTCGAGAGAGTGCAGGTTCGATTCCCAGGTTGTGGCGTGTACCAATGGGACTTTTTCAGATCTCAAGTACCCACATTTTACGGACGCTCCAACAGTGAAGGGAAACATCATGAGAAAACCCGCCAACCATGTGCGCCCCAGACGTATTGACCAGTCATTCCTCTGGACTAGGCTGACTGTGTTGTGGGAATGTCGTATGTGCTTGGGCAACCATACGACATTTAAAAAACCATTTGTCCCAGGCACTAATGTATTTCAAGAGTGGTTACTCGGAGAATACTGTATAAATCATCCAATAACGGATGAAAAGGCCTAAGTTTTTTTTGATAACAAAAAATATAAACTAAAAAAAGAATAAAATTAATAATTAAGGGGGTTACATACAACAAACTTGTTTCTTTTGCCGTTTTGTGCGGAACCCTTGATGCGCTATTCCGACTCGCACTTGACAGGTTATTAACTCTATTTTCGGTTGCCGCTTCGCCGCAATTCTGTAGTTTATTTCGTTTACTTAAATAATGGAATCGACACACGTCATGAGTCTACCAATTATATTTTAATTAGCGTTTTTTTATGGAAACAAAACATACAAAACACAATCACATCATATTGTGTTGTGTTATTTATATCTCGTAACTTTACAAAGGTTTTCTCCTTTCATATAAATTCATATAATTTTATGAAAAAGCACACACACAAATAAAACCTTAAATACAAAAATAAACTTTCAATCTTGTCGTTTCATTTCAAAACGAGTGCTTTCATAATATGAAAAGACCCCACGGATTGTAGCTCCAGGCTCTAGCGAACAACGTGGATGTTAGTTACATGTTTAGGGTTTTTTTAGGGTTCCGTAGTACTCAAGGAGCCCTCAAAGTTTCGCTCTGTCCGTCCGTCTGTCTGTCCTCTCTTCTGAATTTTGTAATTATTAATGGAAAGTATAGTTATAGATTGTGTATAGATTTTGGTTTTGGCGTCATACGAGTATATATACCTAATAATAATTTCATATTTCAGAGGTGGCTCTCCATACATGTGATGTTGATGGGGGGATGAAAAATATTTATTTTTTTATTCTACCCCTTTTAGTCTGGTATGGCTGAAGAGGCTTTTTTACAGAGTCAACTATTTTCGAGTAATCGGCCTCCAAAGTGACCAACTTATAGTCGGTCGCTACCCTAGCATTACTAAACTATATTCTAGATCTATCTAGAAACTTGTAACTACGTGCTACTATGTCATACTAAAAACTCTCTAGGAAAATTATTTTGAGTGAAAGTGAAATAACCTTCGAAGTTATTCAAAGAAAAACTATTGCGTGGTGATAGTTACGGAACCCTCTTTTGATATGTCCTGGCATGCTTTTTGGTTAGTTTATTTTAATTTGAAACAATTTAGCCTCCACATGGAATATTCAAAATATGTTTTTATGTAAATGAATAAAAACTATTTCATCAGAGTTGTTTGCCTCAGACAGGACCTACAAGATCACTCTCATAGAAACTCAGAAGAAAAAAAATCTGAACGGACCGTAATTTAAATACTTTTGGCGGCCATTTTGTATTTAACTTATCTTTTTAAATAACCGTCGTTAGATATATTTGAAATTTGAAATGATGTTTGCGCACAATTAGAAAGAGCGCATTGCCTATCCTAAGCCTCTTTGTCGTCCATCGCAAACCATTCTGGCAAAACAAAATGATGATGACACTTTTCCGTGCCACAAAATGCAAGGATATATCAAGCTGTAATTTTGTATTAGCTACAAGCTACGAATAACGCTGCTGTAACGGATTTTAGGGGCTTAAAAATATTAGACAATAATATTATAACACATATCTCCTGATTTCTGACTGGTATTAAAAATTCTTCTGCACACGGAATGCCATATGAAATCATATTTTTAAGTTTGAACCTTTTTTTAAAATGTAATTTTTACATAGCTTTTGCGCATTCTACTGTCGAAAACTTTGCAAGAATGGAGTTTGAAACATTTTGAAGATGGTTAATAAATCATTAAGATGTGGATTTCGCAGTAAATTCATGTTATTTTTATATGCGAAATTGCGAATACATTAACTATGAGCAGCTGAACCAACAATATTGTATCATCTTAATTATCATATTGTAACAGCTATTCGCCGCAGGATAATAAATAATTTTCTATTCGCCTGAAATTATATATGGTCACGTGCGCTGAAATAGATATGCGTCGAATTTTGTACCAATTGTAGACAAAGCGTCAACTGTATGGAAACAAATAAACAAATGAAACATTTGTTTGAAATCAAATGCAGTGAAATTTAAACTAAAAATTCACAGATTTCGTGCCTTGTACGACTATCGAGCAAATTGAAAATTAATCTACGGATTTCGATAAAATATTGTCGCTGAGCGACGATAAAGTCGGGATAAAGAAAAGATTACAAAAAAATAAGTTAAAAAAACTATAACACGATTACGTAAAAAGGGGTCTAAAAGGCCGAAACAAGAAAATAATTCGGATAGAAATCCAGTAATGCACACGTACAAAATGGTCAACTAGAGCCGTGGAGAACCTACGATCTAAGCGTCTGCAGTTCACACCGAGATGCGTCCCGTCTAGGTGTGAGCTGACCCTAAGGCCTAGAGAAGTTTCTACAAAATCCGCATTTTCGTCATACACATACATAAGATATATACATAAGATATATTTGACATCGACTGTTCCGAACCTTATAAAGTGGGTGCGACCACGGCTCTACCTGGACCATTTTGTACCTATGCATTTCTGGATTTCTATCCGAATTATTTCCTTATTTCGGTCTTTTTCAGACCCCTTTTTGACGTGATAACGTCTTATAAATCGATGAAGCCGGCTGCACGCACGAAAAAACATGACTCATGCGTTACCTGTTACCCGTTATCGTTACCAAGTACCGTTAACAAGTACCAGCGTTACCTCGCATTGCCTTTACCTCATTATTATTATTATTATTGTTGTTGTTGTTGTTGTTGTTGTTGTTGTTGTTGTTGTTGTTGACGTTGACGTTGTCACGTTCAACTATCGTCAGTAAACCGATTTTACAGACAACCGGTGTTTTTTTTTACGTAGCCGTTGTAGCCGTTGCCGAGGTACCGATTATAATACAAGATCGTCTCGTTTAAAGTATAAGATATCACGTCAATCCGATCCCGTGCTAAGTTGAGCTTGTGTAATTTCAATCATACCTCAAGAATACATGCTTACTGCTTACGATTGCAGGTTCAAGTACTCTAGATAAGAAATAATATTAAACTGTGCATTTTATAATTAATATGCAAATAATATCACATATAAATACGACAGACAAAAACTTTGCAATCCTTTTTTTCGAAAAAAAATATCATGCGAACGGAGGAGTATGAAATTTGGCACAGTTAAAGTTTATATGGAGGAGTGATCTGCACAAATATTTTTTTAAATAATATTTGAAAATACATAAAATGGATATAAAATATTCATTACACTCACTACCCCAGATTAAGTCACAGTACCATTTAACACAATTTTGTCACACGTTGGCGTTTGGCTAATGGCAATCTGTCTTTTACATTCAATAGACAACATTTTTGATTCGTGTTTATATAGCTAATGGGCTTGTTGTACTCGTAGTACTCGTAGCTGTACGTCAGAGATAAATAATACACGAGTGTGTTCGAAGGAATTAATATTTATTTACTTTTTTTTTCGAAAAGGTATACGCTAACGGTCGGGTTCAGTACCAGCGGTAGCTTCATCGGACTATAATTAGCCTGGTGGCTAAATTTATTTACAGAACCTTAGCCTATTTATACAAATTTTCTATTTACAATAGCCAATCAGATATTAGATAATTCCTAACACAAAATGAAATCCAATTAGAATAAAGATAATTAAATTACAGATACACATATATATCTTACATCCCGCTCTCACGCCAAGTGTATAAATATCACCGGGTCGCGCGCAGATTTCGTAGTTGGCCGCTTACGGTTGAGGGCGCTGCATTTATGCTCCCATAGGCAAAATTCTAAAAGTTCAAACATTTAATTAATAAACTAATGGTGGAATTCCAACCGCTAGTTAACATAATTATGTTAAAACAATAGAACCAGTTAGGTGTGTTTTAATTTGATTTGTTTAAATATACTATGGAAAGTCGAAACCCCACGGGATATTTCGCGTGGGGTTTCACCGATAGTAAACCTTTCTAACCCTTTAAAAGTTCTTTGGGCCAAAACAATACCTTTTAGGTGTAAATCAAAATTATCCCCCAACAAATTGATCGATTTGTATCCGTGCCCTGGGGGACGCCCTTATCCCTACACTGTTATCACTCAATTTCCTTGTGACAAACTCATTTGAATACACGTAATGACAATAAAATACACGCCATGGGAGCGATAATGGGAATAGAATTGAGATGATAATGTTATTGGTCGTTTACAGATTTTCAGTTGACCCCACAACGCGACGCGGCGCGCACTTTTTAAGTTAGCAATTCAAAATTGAACTTTGCAGTTTTAAAACAAATTAAATAATTTAAGTAACCCCAGAATTGTCAAAGCGTGAGTGAGCTGATGACGATGAATTAAAGCACACACACACACATACACACACACAGCCAAACACGGTAAACTTATAAGACCCCTATATTTTCGTCGGGGTCAAACATTGCATGCCGCGACTTGGTGTGAGCTGACACTTGAGACACTCATAAAATATAAATACACTCGCAAGATGTGATACATGTAATGTGGAGTTTACACGGATGACTAAATTTAGGCAGGCTAAGTCTGTAAACGTAGGGTGACGCGTCGCCACGTCTACGTGCAACAGGAGATTTGTACTAACTAATATTACACATTTGTCAGGCCTATTAGTTATGTCTGACTTTAGAGACGTGGGAAGTTTAAAACTTTCTTAGCAGCTTCATGTTTGAACATTTTGGAAATCACTTTTCAAAGACATTGCAAATTGCACACGTGTAAACGTCGCTTAAACAATAACGACCACATATTAATTATTCAGGTATACATGGAGTCGACATCGGCCATTTAGATTACAGGTGGAGGCTCAGACGGGATGTAATAACATGATCTTTATATTGTAATTAGCTTTGTGGACCTTTCCTTTCCGACCTTTATCGAATTTGAAATAATACGAGTAGTATTATTATACAAGTGGCTTACTTATACAAAAATTATACAAATGCTATTATTACTTGCTCTTCGCGATTAGCTTAGTTGGTAAATAGATTATTACTAGATGTTGCCCGCGACTTCGCACGCGCAAAAAGAAACATTTTGCTTCGGTAAAAAGTAGCCTACGTATTAATCCAGAGAGCCTAAACTACAATCGAACACACAAAACACAAAATTTCATCGAAATCCGTTCAGTAATTATTGCGCGAAAGAGTTAAACATCCATACAATATACAAACTTTCGCATTTATAGTATTAGGAAGGATTATGTGTGTCTCTCAAGATACGAATACCGTGCAAACAAGTTTGATTCTCAATGCATGACACTGGTGCTTTATTTCTTGTGAGTAAATCGGGCTAAGCGTGGGCTGAACTATTAGAGACCTTAGACAGACAGCACAGAGTAAAAATATATATTCACGTACAGAGGAACAGCTTTCATAGAACGAGCCAAATTTTGTCAGGGTTGTCACAGAAGATGGGGGTAAAATAAACTAAGTCTAGCGCCAGTATACGGTTATTGAGATTATTATAATTCGAATACACCACAACACGGCATGGAACCTGTACAATCACGCGTGTGACTCAGGGGATCGGCGGCACACAATGTTAACCGGATTTTTCCACTATTGCCGTGTACATGATAGACGAACTGTGGACACACCGTCTGCTTGTAATAGTGCAATTAAATGTAAAGTTTACTATGTAGCTGTTATTGGTCCTCTTTCTGTAATCTGTGCTGACAGCGCGCGTTTTTTTTATTCGAGTTGATTTTCACCATGCGCTTTCATTTTCGCGCAAAATTTCTGTGCGCCAAATACCTAGCCGAATTACCACTTAGACGGTCGATTTTAGCCGTACAGGAAAAACGTCCCGCGCATTTACACGTTCGGTTCGGCGCGCGGATTGCGCGCGTGCTATATCCGGTTATTCGCGGTTTGAACTGTACGTGTGCCCCTGCGCTACTTTCGCATGTTGATGACGAAGACTCTCAATCAGCTTACAAGTCAATACGAGTTCTTAAAGCTGACATCAAAGCTATTATCATGTAATAATATTATTTCCGAGAAATAGCACTTACGCTCACTAGTGATTCGATTATGCAGATATATTATAATGTGGCTACGTAAAATATCTTCATGAGAATATGGCACACTTATGTCTGACCTAATAAAATCACCGCCTGAGATTCGCAGGAAAATGCGTGCGGTTGGCGGTAGGAGTATACACGCGCCAGTTGCACGCGCTAGTTACTAACTAGTTTTAATCTCTTGTAACGAATAATGAGTTATTTTCCCTAAGTTGTAGTATTATATTTTTACTATACGTAGATGTAATTTCCAGTGTCAGAAATCAAGTCGGAGTTACTAAAGTGCGGTCGCGGAGTACGTAGAATTTCATAGACGCGATCAATACATTCGTGGGCGAGTGAAAGAGATAAGTCGATGTACATAATTCTATTGCTTCAAGAGCCGCCAAAGAAAGTCATGAATGTTTCTACCGATGTATTAAAATTAAATTAAATACCGTTTATTTCGGGCTGCATAGACCCATATTATAAATACCTTATAGACTAACATACATATTACTACTATACTTAGTCTGGCCATAAATACTGTTACAATTAAAAATAAACAAAATATTACATTTGAATTTGGAATCTGTCATTTTTATATGAATGTTCATTGAGTTTTCTTATTTTACAAAATACGAATACATTGTACAATATTTTCCGATATTAAAATGGAGTGGGGTGATAAAGAGAACGAATCGCTGTGATTGCATTACACAAAGTAGGTATGAAGCCAAATGCAATTTTTAAAACTCTCCACACGCTTGGTATTAGTAAAATGTTTCTGTATTTATACAGGGCTGTAAAAGGGCAATTAATAGGTACAATGAGACCTCTGTTTGTGACAGAAAAAGATCTGGCCGTCCATGTAGTGTTCATGCGAAAAAGGTGGTCAAAGCAGTACGGGAACGAATTCGAAGACATCCTGACCGAAAGCAAAAGATTTTATCTCGGGAGATAATGGGGTGGGAGATAATCGGGTGAAAAATGTATCAAAACATCGGCACAAGTGACAACAATAACACCATGTTCAATAACCAAGAATTGTCCATCCAGCAAGACTCGGCGCCGGGTCATAAAGCTCGGTCTACGCATTCTTGGTTGGAAACGAACGTTTCGGACTTCATCAGAGCTGAAGACTGGCCGTCGTCTAGTTCCGATCTTAATCCGCTAGATTATGATTTATGACCAGTTTTAGAGAGTACGGCTTGCTCTAAACGCCATGATAATTTGGAGTCCCTAAAACAATCCGTACGATTGGCAGTGAAGAATTTGCCCATGGAAAGATTGATAACTGGCCTCAACGTTTAAAGGACAGTATTACAGCCAATGGAGACCACTTGGAATAAGCTTTTTATATTTTAAATTGTTCCGTATTTATGTATTAAAAATTAAACTAACACACTGTAAAAGTAATAAATGTTATTTGCAATAAATTTTTTTTTTCTTTGTTTCAGTATTTATGGCAAGACTAGGCATATAATAAACTAACACTAAACACGTATTGTCTGCGACGTGGGGCGCGAAGTATTCGAGAGTTGTCCTCTAAATCTTCTGTAGACGACTCCAATCGGCCAGACCAGACCTCCTTCTAGAAGGTCGGTAAATGATTGGTTGGAACTCTCACCACCAAAGAACTAAAGTTTACTTTGTGACGAGATTCCAAACGCTCGACCCTCAGGCCGAAGTTGGTTCTGCTCCTGATGTAGTCCACGCCCTGCTCGACCGTCATAGACTAATGCAGTCTGGACGTACAGCGGTGTCGTGGAAGTCTCACACCGCAACAGCTGCTCGGGTCCTCGAGGTGCGGTGCCGCGATGGTTGTGGACGACGGTTTTTTATTCTTCCTCTAGACTTTGATGGACCCGTCACCAGCTCACGTTCGGTCCTTTTTAGAAAGAGGACGCTTTTTTGTAGGAGCCTTCTTCTTCCCTTTGTTTTCCGAACCCGGGGGAGGTGGCAGGGGGACGCAAGCAGCGACACGTGCGTAACTCGGCACAGGCTGCCTCGCAGGCGGGGAGCGGGTGGAAGGGGCGGCAGCGACGATGTTCGTTGAACGTCGGATAATGCTGACGGGCTAAATGGGACCACCTGCGCGCCTCGACGATGAGTTACGTTTGCTGCATCAGGTGACCTACATATTGAATTAACACTTTTTAACTATGATAATTCACTATGTAAATCACTTATGACTTTGGTAGACTCTGATGCCTGCAATCTACCTCGAACTTCGGCCAGATCTGCCTTCAGGAACTTGATGTCCTTCAGTAGGGTGTGACGTCGACGTGGTTCAATGTAACTTGCGGCAGCTTAAGCAGTTCTTTGGCTATAAAATCTGGCACTTCATCCGGATCCGTCTGCTTCAGCAGGAAGATGATGTGCTGCATGCTTCTTTCGGTTCCATCTCTCCGTGGCGATGGCATGTTCGTGCTCTAGCCGAGCGACTCATACAGAAAATGCTTGCCTTTGCTAATCTCCTCGCTGGTGAAGGAAGACTTGCAGATCTGCATTATTTTGACCTCGTCCATGATGTCGATGGCATGCTGATTAAACGCCAGCAACTCATTAGCCACGAACGTCATGGTCACGTGCAGCGGCAATCAGCCGCGCGATTTACGAAAACATTTATTAAATAATTAATATTTGCTGCATCTGTATAACGCGGAGCGCGACCGTTCGCTAGCTCGACACATTGCACGTATTTAGGTGTATTATACTACTAGATGTTGCCCGAGACTTCGTAAGCGCAAACGAAAATGCCACAGAAACCATACACTTTGCCGTAATAAAAAGTAGCCTATGTCCCACCCCGAGGTCTATTTTATGTCAGTGCTAAATTTCATAAAAATCGGACTTGTAGTGTCGGAGCCTATTCAATTCAAACAAACACACAAACAAATCTTGCCTCTTTATAAAATTAGTATCTAATAGACCACAAATGTACTAGCAAGAGAAAGGGCCAGTAGCTACACCACCAGCAAGTGATATTTATGACTCGGAAAAGTACTTGAAACCACACACTGCGATGAATCACACTCTAGCAACGCGTAGCAACAAGTTGCTGGCATCATTTACGAATACAATATTTTCGTAAGTAGGGTCTTATACGTGGCAGTAGGGCATAATTTTATTATTTTATGCCAGCAGTTATGCTAGTAAAAACCACACCATAGGTAAGTATTAAAGTAGTGAGTTTTGAAAACGACATATTTTTGCGTTGCTACTTTAAGAGGCAGTTCACACCGGAACGAGGCGATACAAGACGCAGCGCTGCATTTGTATGGTCGCGATTCAAAATTTAATTTTATCCACTATACAAGGATATACAGGTTTCATTGCATCATGCAGAGGAACAGATAAACAGCCACATAGTTTTTGATTTGATTGCAATTTTCACTACTACTACTACTACACTACGTATACTAAGGAGTGTCCACGATTGTGTGGCAAAATTGTGGGCCGTTGAACAGGACGTCAATTTTTTTAAAGTTAAGATCGCTTTGGATCGTTCTATGAAAGCTGTTTCCGTTCTATGAAAGTAGAATATATATATATACTAACGCACAGGCGTTAGTATATATATATATTCTACTCTGTGCTAACAGTCTACGTCGACGTATTAAAGAAAATATTAGACGAGAAAAAATTATATTCTTGTGCAAATAATTCGAAGATTTTTAATAAGACGGGCATTACTTTTCATAAAAAAAATGTTGTGCATCGAACTCTCATTTTTATCTTATATATCTTTATATTTACCTAATGTACCTAATTAATGTAAGGTATTGTATTTTACCTTCCTCGTAGAAACACGAGCCACCATAATCTGATACCTACCCCCACCTAATAGAGTCTATTTATAAAATATTACTTTTATTTTGAAAGAAAAAGGTATTTTTAATGAAAATCACGTGAAAAGATATTAGTACGTTTAATAAAAGCCTATAATTTTTTATCCTCTGCACGCGCCAAAACCCCAGTCCCGTAGCTACTGGCTGCGGAAAAAATAATGCTGACATAAGCGTCAGTTCACACCGAGACGCGACGCGGCGCGCACCTTTTATTTTATTTTTTATTTAACAATTTATTGTACACACAGAAAATTATCACAATACAATTAACAAAGAAAGATGACACAAAGGACTTCTTGTTTCTAATTAGAAATTTCTTCCAGCAGCCCTACGGAGAGAAATGGGATGAAATATAGAAGTTAGGACGTGCACAATATTATTTTTACAATTATTGTAGAAATAATAATTCAAATATCATTAATCTATAATAAAATAAAATATAGTAAATAAGCGAAATAAATAAATAAAAAATTATAGCTAGTTAATATATATAAATACTAATATATTATTATAACTATAATATATAAATACCATATGTATACATAATAACGGTATCTATATGGATTCAGATTTGAAGTAATACTCTTTTAAGCGTCTTTTAAATACATCGATGTTGGGACTGTCGCGAATGGTGTGAGGAAGAGAGTTCCACAATCTAACTGCATGAACAGTGAATGAGTAGGAGTAGAAGTTGGAGCGATGGGAGGGGAGAGAAAGATTTGTTCTTACAGTGGACCTGCAAGGAATATCGAGGGGTCGAGAAAAATTGAATCGATCAAGAAGATAACGAGGAGAGCGAGGATTATGCAAAATGTTGTAGAGTAACAGAGGATATGGGAGTTACGCCGAAGGCGGATAGGGAGCCACTTGAGTTTCGATCGAAAGGCTGAAACATGGTTGAACTTTCTTAGACCAAACACAAAAAGAATACAGATATTCTGTAAACGTTCCAGTTTAGTTAACAACTCCTCGGTAGCGTTTAAGTAGCAGGAATCGGCATAGTCAAGGATAGGGAAGATGAGTGTCTGGAGATTTGATTATTAAGGTGATAGTGTTTATAAAAATTGAGAAGAGAAGTGGAGAAAGAACACCACCCCACCACCCCCACCTTAACGATTCAAAAAAAAAAATTACAGATTTTATTGCGAGTTCGAATAGCGAGTTGCTTGCAATTAAACGTGTATCTTTTTGTGTAGTGATTAGTTCAATTTTGAATCGCTGTCTTAAAAATGCGTGCCGCTTCGCGTCTCGGTGGGAACTGACCTCGAGAAGGTTTATGTACGGTCTAGCATCTATCATCATTCATTAGTCCATGGAGGTCGATGACGCCTTGGACCACACATCAGCAAGAAGACGTCCATCGCCTCGAGGGTCGAACGTCTGGAGTCTCGCCATAAGGTCAACTTCAGTTCCTTTGTGGTGACAGTGCCGACGCATCTTTTGTCGACCTTCGAGGTGGAGGAGTTTCCGGTTTAAGAGGCTGTTGTGATATTACGGAGTCAATGATAAGCTGTTCCTTGCATACTTGACCAAATTTGCGGCACCCTTTTTGTTCTTGGGGTAGAATGTTATGTTTGTGTATATGTGTGTATATTTAATCACTTATGCAGGCTGTAATAATCTTGTAAATATATTGCAGGCAGGTTATGGGCCTATATTTTGCCGGATTTCTGAATTGTATGGTATCTGAATTGTCTTTTGGCAACATGTATGTGTCTGTATTGTGTCTGGCGATTGGATAAATAAATTTATGTGTTTATTACATATATACTATTACATAGTGTATGTGCCGTTGTAAGCTTCTTGTACCAAAAGTTGTGTATATTGTCTGATCCAGTTGCTTTCCAGTTGTGTGATTTAGCTAACAGTTTTCATCTGCTCTACCTGAATCTGTCCGAATTCCAATTCGGACATGTCTTTGAGTCTCGCTTTATCATCTTCAATCCACTTACTGTTTTCATGTTGAGTTGGATGTGACCATATTGACCTTTATTTTTTATATATTTAGTACTAAATTAACTCATTTAATATACTAGTAAAATCCGTTTTAATTAATTGTACATACTTAGTACTTAGTAGTGAGTAATTGTCTTTATAATATTTTATGTGTCATCATCATCATCATCATTAACAGCCATAGGACGTCCACTGCTGGACATAGGCCTCCCCCAAAGATTTCCACAACGAACGGTCCTGGGCCACCCGCAACCAACGGCGGCCCGCGACCTTCATAAGGTCATCGGTCCACCTAGAGGGAGGCCGTCCAACGCTGCGCTTTCCAGTTCGTGGTCTCCACTCTAGAACCTTTACTCGTTTTTGTTTTAGAGTATCTAAGAAGTGTGTTATATCAGAATTTTGTGCCTCATTGTTATGAATGAATGATTGAATAATAATAATAATAATACTGTTGAATAATTTTGTTTATTTGTTTCTCTAGGTGAGTTGATCGAGTACCACTTGCGTGCTCGGTGAGTCTTCCTATACTTGCTCTAAGGCTATTAATTCTGCGTTCCAGATGTTTCTGCCACCAAGGTATTGTTAGAGATTTGCTTGTATAGGTAGTATTATTATTTATTTTTACTCCGCTGATTTTGGCTGAAGTGTATGCTGCAGTATATATGTAAGTATGTAATGTGCTAAAGTCAGTGTCGACTTCAAGTATGTTTGGGAGTATTTCAGTATTAAGGTGGTCAACTATCAGATATAATTTTTTGGAGGTTTTCAATTTTGGCAAGGATAGTCGTGTTGTTGGAGCTGTATCTTTAAATACATTATACGTTTCTGTGAACATTTCTATAAGTTGTGCCTCTAATACTGTTGGAAATTTTACTAGTACACGATTCTGCAGTCGGACTGGATAATCGCTCAGGTTATAAGAACGATCTTCGATTTGTAAACGCCTAACTATCTATAAAACTATCGCCTAACGGGCTTTGTATCGGATTTACATCAGGTAGTCTAGGAATGTCGTCTGTCTGTTGTTCTGCGTGATCTGGGTTTTCCACGGCTTAAATATCTAGCTCTTTTTGTACTTCCTCGCGTATTCTTTTAAGATTCTGATCACTTGATAAAAGATGATTACTGACAATCGATCTTCGTTGGTCTGCTATTCTTTGTATTGAAAGGTGAGACCGTAATCTCTGGATGTAAGAACTGTCTGTATGTGATTAGGTCTCTAGTTTAGTTCTCCTGTAATAAGTCCATATTATTGTTTCATTTATCTCAGTCGACCATTTCATTCTCTGCTGAGTACAGTCAACAACGCGGCCATCTAGTTGTGTCATATCCTGTCCGTTAGTCAAATGTTCGTTTAGGTGCCGTTGGACGATTGCTCGTCGTTGGTCACCTACTATCTGTTTTGATGATTTCATTTCTGGAAATTGCGATGAAATTAATGTATGTAACTATATGTTAAGTACGATTTTGTATTGGTTTCTAATTTTGTGAGTATGAAATATTGGTGCATTATGAAAATGTTCAGTTCTTTAGACCACTTTTTACGTTTGCACCTTTTACTGTGGACGGGTGCAGAAATCCTGGCTGAAATACCCTCCTGCACAACATCCACAGTAGATTTAACTGACTTAACTGACGAATTTGGTGAACTTGATTGGTTTGCAACGAGATATGAAGCCGGAGATGATGGTGGATCGGAAAAGAGTGATGATATTAGTGAGAGTCGAGATAATGAGTTGTCTCGACTATGAACGATGATATCATTGTGCGACACGGTGCCCACGCCGGGAATACGTAGGGCAGCCCGGACCCGAAGGCCCGGGGCGGGATTCTCCATTGCTACTCCCTCCGGTACCCGCCTGGGGTATATTTCTGTTTCTTTAGCGCATCACATATGTTTATATCTTCTTCTTCTTTTTCGTTGGGGCTTGGGACCGTTACTTTGGAAGGGTGTTAGGCAAAAATGTTAGTGGCTTTATTATTTTTAGTATAACCGAGATGTCAGTGGGTTAATATTTGACTTAAGTTATTGGGTCTAGGTGATCGTGTCCCTTTTTAAAGTTCATGCCTATGCAATTATATTAATATTATTATTATATTTATTATTCCCCCCACCACGTCAAGGTGGCCCCCCGGAGGGGTTATTATTATTATAAAATTACATGAGCTTGACGTTTGAATAATATTTTCTATATATATATATATATATATATATATAAGGTCTTTACCTATGAAATTGCTGTTTTGTATGAAAAACTTTAATCAATCAACTTTAAGCAATCAATACATCTTTGCCAACGCAGTGGCAGTTTATTGATGCCCTTTTTAAAGAAATCAGCTGGACGGGAGGCAAAAAATTCTTCAAAGGCATTTTGTACTGCCTCTCGGGTATTGAATTTTTTTCCCGCCAAGAAGTCATCCAAATTCTGGAAAAAGTAGTATTCTGTAGGCGCAAGGTCTGGTGAGTAGGGCGGATGACGGAGAGCTTCCAACCTCAGTTCTTGCAACTTGGAGACCGTCTGCTGTGCAGTATGAGATTGCGCGTTGTCGTGCAGGAGCAGCGGAGACGAGCGATTGACCAATGCTGGTTGGAGATGTGCCAGCTTCTCCATCATTGTGTTCAGTTTTTCACAGTACACATCTGCAGTAATGCTCACCCCGTTTGGTAAGAAGCTGTGATGAATCACACCAGGTGCTAGACCACCAAACAGTGATCATCACTTTTCTAGAGGTAAGTTTTCGTTTAGAGTATTGTTTAGGTGCTGAACCAGGATCCAACCAACTTGCTGAGCGCTTGCGGTTATCAAACAGAATCGATTTTTCATCGCAGGTAACAATGCGGTTCAAAATTCCTTCATTTGTGTGTCTGTTGAGCAGTGCAAGGCACGTCTCGACGCGTACTTCGCGCTGGCGATCATTGAGTTCGTGGGGCACCCAATTGTCAAGCTTTTTTACCTTGCCAATTTGACGCAAATGGACCAATATTGTTTTGACGCTAACGTCGAAAGCTGCTGCTAATTCAGCCGTAGATTGTCTATCATCAGCTTCCACAATCGCCTTTAATTCGTCATTGCCGACCAAAGTCTTCGGACGACCGCGAGGTTCATTTTTCAGGTCGAAATGTCCAGAACGGAAGCGAGCAAACCAATAACAGGTGGTGCGTTGGTTTGTAGTGCTAGCTCCGTAAACGTCGTTGATGTTGCGTGCCGCTTGTGCCGCGTTGTTGCCACGACGGTACTCATATTCCATAATTACTCGAATTTTTAACGTATCCATGATGACGAAAAAGATTGAAATGCGATGAAAATGTAACACTAATCAATAAACAAATGACTACTTTTGGAAAAATAATTCCATGTTTTTAAAATAAAATTAATTTGAAATTGTCTGTACATGGAAGATATATAATACGTTTATTAAACTCACTAATACTACAATATGATATACATTTTATCAGTTATGATAACAAAATCAATTGTACCATAAAAGTAGGTAAGTACTAAAAAAAAAAAATAACTACTCCAAAACTTAAAATGCTACAAAAAAAAGAAATCTCCCAGGTCATCCCCACCAGGCAGAGTACCTAGAAGGCTCAAAGAGTTTCCTCGCTGGATTGCGATACTTATTCTCTGGGCCAGGTAGGTGCCGGCTCTGGGGTCTCGGGTGGCCTCAATGAGTTTTTTGGAGATTTCTCCGAAAAGTTTGTGCGCACCCAGACCCCATGTACCTAAGGTTTCAACCCCAAACGGTTCAAATATGAGATCCCCACTAAGGTTCTCATATTTGCGCCGCTTGAGGTTTTCCGCCTGATTGGCGGCCGCACCTGCAGAACTCGAGGTGCCCTGGACATGGGACGGAGCAAGTGTATCGACGCAAGTAGCGTCCCATACAAGAGCCCGTCCCACTCTCCAAGGGACCAGGGTCATACCGTCTGGTCTCTTGCCATCGTCGCGTGCCAAACCAGAGGGTTCCAGCACAGCTGGCACTCCAGCGGTGACAAGAGCCCGACGGATGAGATCGTTCAGACAGTGATGTCGGGAGATGCGGCCGGCGCTTCGTTGACAGGACAGCCCGTGGTGTCCGAGGCTGTCCACATTTGCACCACAAACGAATTCAAATTTGAAATTTGAATTCTTAGCCATACAAAAATTATTTTGATTTGAAATTTCCAGTACTGCAGAACGGCAATTTCATAGGTAAAGACCTATTATATATATATATATATATATATATATATATATATATATATATATATATATATATATATATATATATATATATATATTGACATACTTTAAATTAAGTAACGACACAAAAAAACTATAAAAAGCATTGATAACTAGGTATATACCTATGACATCTATGATAGTGAAGATTGTGTAGCGAAATAATTAAAGTTTTAGCCGAATTTAAAAAGGAAATTATTTATAAAATAAGATTTAATTTATACTTTTGGTGTCTTTTTATTTTTGAAGTCGGTTGAATAGGGATGATGACTACATCTAAAATATTTAGTTTCATTAATATACTCAGAAAAATTGAGCCATTACTACATGGTAAATATAAAAAATATCATATTTTATATTGTGTAGTTTAGTAATTAGATACATCTAAAAAGTACAAAAAAGTTTAAATTTTTTTGCTAAATGAGTAAACAAAACCTACATCATTAGTTTACTTACATCATATACAAAAACATTTATTATCGTAAGTATGAACTTAAACGCACAAATATCCGAGATATTTACAAATATGTTCCTGCGGCCGTATACTTCATACACTTTAACCTAGGCGCGACGTCACAGCTAGGTATGACTTTAGTATGGAGTGTTTTTACGAGATTTGCGAAATTTTGTATACAAATCGCTGTACCATTACAATTTTTGACTTTTGATATATTTTTTCTTCTGAGAAGTGACTAATATTAAATTTATTTCAAGAGTACTATTCATTTATGCAATAAATAATCAAACATCTCAAAAAAAAACATCTAACCTATTGAATACGCGCCAAGCTTCCATTAGGTATTGTATATAAGATGATGATGATCACTGTAAGTTACATAATGACATATGCTTGCACTTCTTTACGTTCTTTAAACAGTGTCGAAATTTCCAAACGCGTATCTTCAAAGACTGAGGTGTTATGTTCAGTGCTTTTGAATCTTGGTGCAAAATCTAACTTTTTGGTAGCATATGCTTGGGTTACTTCAGAAAAAGTCAAAATCACTATATGTGTCCATATAAATTTCGAGGAGTTCCCTCGATTCCTCAACAATGCCATCATCAGGTCACCACTTTGGTAATAACGAGACCAACCTCGGATTATACCCTTTATATCGAAATATGAATTTTTAAAATCAGTCCATAAATAGCAGAGTAATGTTCAAAGATATCCTTGTCGGTGTAAAATACTACGAGAAGTACCTGTTTTATCATCATTATGTGATGATGTATGGTGTAATGACACATAATGATACACCATACACCATCATTATGGTGGTGTGGTGGTGATGATGATGATTACTTTAATGAGGATCGGTCATGTTTTTTGAAGCGAGTCGCTGTGACGTCATCTGTCGTTGTCACCGCCCCTCTAAACACAACTAAAATATTTAACCTAAACATTAAAACAATGCACGCGTGGCACAAGCGTCAAGAATGCTCAGTAAGTTACTCGTAATACACATACGATTAGTAAAAATCAGATTTGCTACTAAGTGATTGATATTCATTGACATAGTGGCTTATACTTGCAGTTCTTTAAACAACGCCGAAATTCACAAGTAATTATCTATAAGGAGTCAGGAGTTCTGTTCAGTACTTTGGGATCCAGGGTGTATCTTGGTGGTATATCAAAATCTAACTTTTTGGTAGCATATACGAGGGCGGCAGTGAAAATTTCGGGAATCAAGGAAGTGACACAACATTACTATTTAAAAATGTATTTATTGCTTTTCGAAGTATTCTCCGCGAAATTTGACACATTTTTCCATACGATGGAACCAATCATTGAAGCAACCATTCCATTCGGAAGTTGGGGTCTCCAAAATGGCCGTTTTGTAGGCGTCCACAGCTTCTTCAGGTGATGAAAATCTCTGACCACGCAATTTATTCTTTATTTTAGGGAAAGTATAGAAATCATTAGGGCTTAGGTAGGGGCTGTACGGCGGATGGTCTAATAATTCTATGATTTCTTGCTCTAAAAACTCTTTTGTTCTGTGCGCGGTGTGAGAACTCACATTGTCGTGATGGAGGATGATGCGGCGGTTGCAGTTCTCTTTACGGAGTTCAGAAACGACCTGTGGAAACAAATGTTAGCATACCATTCTGCATTAACCGTTCTTTGTCCCTCAAGAGAAATAGTCGCAACGTGGCCGGTTTTGGAGACAAACGTGGCCACCATTTTTTTTTGCAACACTCCGTGAACGAACAATTTTTGTTGGCTTTAACTCATTTTCGAACATCCAAACTCGTGACTGGTTTTTTGTTTCGGGTTCGTACGCTAATATCTAGGATTCGTCACCTGATACGATGTTGTATACAGCATTTGAGGATCCTGCGTGGAATCTTTCGAGAGTTCTGACACACCAAGTAACGCGAGCCGCTTTTTGCTCTTCACAGAGCAAATGCGGTATCCATCGGGAAAACAACTTTTTTACACCTAATTGTTCATGCAAGATTATTTGTATTTGACTCATGCCAATGTCTAAAGTTGCCTGAATTTCGCGGTATGTCACATGTCGATCTTCCTCAATCAGCTTACGCACAGCATCAACGTTTTCTTGGGTGACTGCAGTTTTTGGACGACCTTGACGGGGATCATCACTGAGCTTGACACGTCCACGTTGAAATTCAGCAAACCAGCGATAAATTGTGGTTTTGGATGGGGCTTCATCACCAAATGCAGAAATCATCCGGTCAACACACTGTTTTTGTGTTAAACCACTTCGAAAGTCATAATAAATCATCGCTCTAGAATTTTCTCGAGTCAATTCCATTTTCTCAACGACTAAACAAGTTTGACAAGACCGTGTGACAAGACCGAGAATCTTTTTTTAAATAAATAAACGGTATCCAATTTTTAAAACCAAGGAGTTTTAAATTAAAAAGATTTTAATATGACAGGAACAGTGGAAATATTCCATTTCCGATACTTTTAGTGCAGCCCTCGTACTTGTACTACTTCAGAAAAAGATGAAATCACCATATGTGTACATATACATTTCGAGGAGTTTGCTCGATTCCTCATGGATCCCATCATCAAGTCACCACTTTGATGTTAAAAGGACCAATTTGGTAATATATTCTATACATCAAAAAAATAATTTTGAAAATCGGTCCACAGACGGCGAAGTAATCGTTGAACATACAAAAAAATAAATACTATATATACAGCCGAACGTCTAACCGGAAGTCGGTTAAAAAGTAAATAAATAAATTTCTATTTCAGCCTTGTAATATTTTTAAAGAATATTTTTAATATGTGCGTCGCCGAGTCGGGGGACCACGGTGTGAAGATGTTTCTCTTAGCTATAACGATAAAGAATAAAAATTATTTTAGAAAATCTGGTCAAACTGAATGTTCTTGACGTTCAGATTAAATTGGGTCTAAGTAGAGTATTCTTTGAGAAAAGGCTGCTTGGCAAACAATCCACGGAAGTGGAGTCTCAGCATCGGAGAACAAAATGATTTGATGGCTTGTCAAGCTAAGTAGCTTGACAAGCAAGATCACATTAAGCTAGATTTACATCAATCTAGAGTAATGTGTTTCTACAAATTCTTGTTAAAAAACGTTTTAACAAATTTAAAAATACTAAACCTCTTGAACAGAATCGTTGAGGCTATTATATTAAATTCCTTAATCAAAGTTGTTGAAATATTATCAAGCCACATCAGAAATCAAACGTCTCCTAAGCCGATTACCTCAGAAACCTTCTCCAATATTCTATTGTCAATAAGTAGCGGTTTGTCGTTTTATAATGAACATTTCTGTCTTTATATTATAACATAATTTTACCCTTATTTTAGGCCAGTCGAGAAATTTAAAGTTGTATAGATTGATATACCTAATTCTGAATTACCAATCGAAACCACTAAAAGATAAACTGCTAAACATTCGTTTACACATTTGGAGGGTTCCAATGGGATTATTCGAAATATGATTATTTTTTATTTAAATTATATATTTTTATTGTTATAAAAAGTTCTAATAAATAATTACAATGTTATTTGACCACTATTCTTTAGTAGTTAATAATTATTCTCTGTTCTGTCTCTGTTCAGTGACATCTGGCAATTAATAGGTTTATTAGTTTAATGTTTTAAGGTCATGGAAAATTAGCCATGGCGAAAGTTTTAATGTAGCACGAAGTTGGATGTCTGTGTCCGCCGCAAACTGGCCACAAGCAACCGCGATAAATTGCGTCAAAACAGAAATGCTACGACCCGCTACACATGTGTGGAGAAATTATTAAAATCTATGTCAAAATTGAGTAATGACGCGTAATTGACAAATTTGGCTGGGACTATATGATCTGAAATCCAGCGGGCCCAGAAAAGCTTAGAGCACTAAAAATGGAACTCTGCGCTCTCTCTCTGAGTTGAAAAATGAAGTATCGAGCTTGGAGCTGTCATATTATAACATTGACATTTGACCCGACACTGTTGGATTTTCTGCTCAATTGTTTTAGCACAGAGTTCTATTTTCAATACTCTGAACTTTCCCTGTTCAACCGGATTCCGGACAACATAGTCCAGTAATGTTAGGGTGGACCTACACGACGCCACACAGACGCAATGAAAGGTGGTCAACTGTACGTGTGAGTAGTGCCGCTGCGGCTTCTTGCGGTTGCGTTGTGCGACAAATTGCGATGCGATGACAAGCTGCGATGTGGTTGCGGCGTGCGCAACGTGCGTACAGTTTGACTGAGGCTTTCATAGACTTTCATTGTGTTTTCAATGTCGGTCGCTAGTTCTGGGTGTCGCTGGTGGTTGCGCTGTGGTTGCGATATGGTTGCGATGTATCGACCACATCGCAATTGTGTTTTCAATGTCGGTCGCTAGTTCTGGGCGTTGCTGGTGGTTGCCTTGTGGTTGCTATATGGTTGCGATGTACCGACCACATCGCAATTGTGATTTCAATGTCGGTCGCTAGTTCTGGGCGTTGCTGGTGGTTGCGTTGTGGTTGCGATATGGTTGCGATGTACCGACCACATCGCAATTGTGTTTTCAATGTCGGTCGCTAGTTCTTCATCACCAGCTCGCTTAATGCTTGACAATTCGAGGGTTACTTAATTTTGTTTATCAACACAAAATATACGCCCGATCACGTAGTGTGGTTGTGGTAAGTGTAGTGACCCTGAGGTAACCGTCCGATGCACGCGACGCGCGACACGAGACCGCGACCCGAGACCAAAATAGTGTCGCGGAGCCACTGTTTAGTTTGAATTTATATGGAGCACTAAGCAATCCCCGTGACCCGCGTCGCGCGACCGGTGGGCGTGGCCAGAGAACCCGATATGCTGGTTAGCTGATCGCGGTCGCGGGTCGCAGACTCACGTCCGTTGCATAGAACGGAAGGCTATCTTTACTGTGATGTACACAAAGGTTGTCAGCAGGTTGTCGTGCGGTCGTGTGTGGTCCGTCTGCACTGAGCCTTTCAGTTCAGTTCATTATTAGCTCATTAGAAAACTTCGATACTTAATTAAAACACTTCAGTTGCTCAGCCGCATGCAAAATATGTCTGGTTTTATTGAAACATTGTCGAGTTATTTCTAGTACCTATCTCCTTCAGTTTCCTATCTATCTACTTAATACTATCATTTTTTTTTACTATCGTTAAAACGTGATGAACTATTTCTGCGGTAAATTCATAGACATAATATTATATATTGTAGATGAGGCATGTCGAGGCAAAACTGTCACCTTTTTGACTGACTCGTCTTAAATGGCCCCACTTTTTGGGGTTGTTTGGGGCCATTATGAGGTATGGTTAAATCAAGATGGCTGACATTTGAGGTATAGTGAAAACAAGATAGTGTAACTTTTTCTTGTATGAAGATTTCTTTTGTCAAATGTCATCCTTAGTTATGAAGGCATTGAATAACTGATAGTGTACTTTTTGGTATTGGTTCTTGGTGGAAATTCATGTTCATAATATCACACTGAGTTTAGATCACGAGAGAAACCGATCGTGTTTATATATAAATTATTGTAAAAACCTAAATGGAAAAGTGTATAAAAAAGTTGCGTGATATTATTGAAATCATTGGTTAAATTCAAAATATGATTCTATACAAGCATAAATTTTACCTGAAAGCGTCCACACTCTGCGTGTGACACTAAAATTGTCGTAATTGAAACAAAAAGGCCATTACTGCGGACATTTTGCCGACATCGTGGCGTGGGTTAGCGTGGGGTAGCATGGCGTGGCGTATGGGACGTGGGGTAGTGCTATTATTGACTATTAAGTGGTGTTGTCTCGCGAGGGTCGTTAGGTCCAGGTGACAATTAATCCTTTATAGTTATGGACATTATTTTGTCTGTTTTCCTAAATCATTGTTTTCTTTTTTGTTTTCTCTCTGATCTGAGACGAGACAGCTTATTCGAATGTAAAAATTATACATTAAATAGAAGTAGAAGTTGAAATAATGAAAAACAGCGGCCACCCAGTATATGGCATATGGGCCAATTCACACCGAAACACGACATAGTGATGCATTTATAAGAGTTTAATTAAAAATTTATTTCGCGACAGAAAAAGTAACACCGTTAGTAAAACTATGCTCTAATACAATTGAGCTGAAAATCGTGTGGAGCTGTCAAATCTGACATTTGACACGTCTTATCACTTCGATTTTCAGCTCTATTGTAATAGCGCAGAGTTCTGTTTACAGTGCAGTTTTTGCGACCACAAAACAGCACTCGTATCAGGGCTCAGGGTTCCGCGACGTTTTTTTTTTAAATATTATAAAGCGGTGTATTCAATAAACTTGTACTTTTGGTTTACCAATAATAAAGTTCGGTATATTTAAGGGAGAGGGGCTGAGGGCACAAAATACGTAATATTATGAGGGTTTTATTTCGCATCCATGATCCAAAATTTTGAATGTCACTCGTTGAATATGGGAGTTTCAGTTGTTTTTCGGTTTTATTTTTTTAAGAAACAATAAAATTTTGCGATTTTAGCTTTACTCGGATGAGGTAGCGATGAATAAGATAGAAAAATCACTGGACTAAAACGAGTAGTTTAAAAATAAAGGTGTTCTTACTACTCGAGTCTTGACTGAAGAAATTCCGACAAATAACTCGAGAAGGTTCAATAAAGCCAGATGTTTTTGCAAACATCGTCACTATGTTTTAAGTGTTTAAACTAAAATTCTTATGTAATTTGTTGAAACAACAAAACTAAATTGGTAGATACCAAATGTATTTCCTAGCACTGTTTACCACACATATTACAACAGTTGTAAATAAACGAAAGTGCGCACGGAACGCTTTGTTTTGACGCGTATTTACCGCTGCAGCTCTATTTACATTAATATGGTATATTATGTATTTACATAAACATTAAATTTACTAGCCTAGCGTATAATAATTTATATAATATAGTCGTCTCCCCTATTATGTGGCGTGAAGGGTTATTCTACCATGGCTGTTTTTTACGGCTGGAATCGTTGGTAATACCTAGTACGGGAAATACTTTTATCGTATAATGTAGTTATAATATTTTTTGTAATTCATGTAATTTTTAGAAAGCACTATTTTGTGTAGGAGTAAGGAGAAACACTACGACACATTGGCCGTAGTGTTTCTCCATACACCTCGGTCCAAATAAAAAAGCGTAGACAGAGCTGTGCCAAACAAAAAAACTGACGCCGATTTTTAGGGTTCCGTAATACACAAGGAACCCTTATAGTTTCGCTTGGTCAGTCTGTCTATCTGTCTGTCCGCTCTCCTAGCTTCTGTAATTATGAATATAAATGGATAAAATTTGGTATAGTTATAAAATGTGTATACTTAGTCTGGCCATAAATACTGTTGCAATTAAAAATAAACAAAATATTACATTTGAATTTGGAATCTGTCATTTTTATATGATTGTTCATTGTGTTTTCTCATGAAGATAGCACCTAGAACCATATTATGGCGTATTTTAAAAGATTATTTAGGACTTGCAGCCTATAAGAGACGTAGTGGTCATTTCTTAACTCATAATTATTTAAAAAAGAATAGGGTGGTAAAATCGAAACAACTACTGAAGCGGTACGCAAAGGGAGGTCACAGAAATATTTTTTTACGGATGAGAAAATTTGTACAATTGAGCAACATTTTAACAAAAAAAATGACCGTATTTATGCTCAAAGCTCTAAGGAAGCTTCCCAATTAGTCGACAGAGTGCAACGTGGGCACTATCCGACTTCAGTGATGGTTTGGTGGGGTATTAGCTATGAAGGAGTGACGGCCATACTTTTGTGAAAAAGGTATTAAAAGATCGGCAGGTAGTGAAGCCCCTTAACAACACTATGTTCAATAACCAAGAATGGTCCTTCCAGCAAGATTCGGCGCCGGGTCATAAAGCTCGGTCTACGCAGTCTTGGTTGGAAACGAACGTTTCGGACTTCATCAGATCTGAAGACTGGCCGTCGTCTAGTCCCGATCTTAATCCGCTGGATTATGATTTATGGTCAGTTTTAGAGAGTACGGCTTGCTCTAAGCGCCATGACAATTTGGAGTCCCAAAAATAATCCGTACGATTGGCAGTGAAGAATTTACCCATGGAAACAGTTGCGTACTTCTATTGATAACTGGCCTCAACGTTTAAAGGACTGTATTGCAGCCAATTCAGACCACTTCGAATAAGTTTTTTATATTTTAATTTGTTTTTAAATTTATGTATTAAACTAACACACTGTAAAAGTAATAAATGTTATTTGCAATAGAATTTTTTTTTTCTTTGTTTCAGTATTTATGGCAGGACTAGGTATACCTCGGTTTTGACATCATAAAATAATAGTAATTTTATATTTTAGGGGTGGCTCTTCATACATGTGATATGGATCCCCATATATATACAAAAAACAAAAGGGGGATCAAGTGACCACAGTTTCCCCTATTAAATATACACTATCACTTTGCGATTAATACATTACATATATTAATCGAAAAGTGATAGTTATAAGAAAAGGGTTATAAATAATACGTTTTGTGACATAGTTTTAGAACTGTCGCTATTAATCCTACTCACAAAAGCACAATGTAAATAATTGAAAAGATTACAAGTTGTAACAATTAATATTACTTAAATGTTGGTTTGTGGCAAAACAAAGCGTTAAAATATAACGATAATGCTCTACTTAATGACAGTTTAACTAAACTACGAAGTCCTTGTAGTTTATTCGCGTTAAGAAGCCAGTGAATCATGCGTACAAATGTCAAAATTAACCAATGAAGCACAAATCTTCTTGTTATTTTGCCTCGATAAAAAGAAGCCTAAGTCCTTCCCCGTGGTCTAATCTATATCTGTGGAAAATTTCATCAAATTCGGTTCAGTATACAATTCGATGCAAATAAACAAACAAACGTTTCCCCTTTTTTAAATATTAGTATCGACAAAATAAAATAAAACATGACGTGTACAAAGTACATGTGGCATAAGTAAGACTTCATTACTCATTTAAAATCCATCCATCCAAAATACTCTCACGCGTGCCTAAAAAGCACATCACTTTAAAACAGAATATAGAAATTAAAATTTATACACCTAGCGCCATTCGTGTATTGAACAGTACTTTAGAAAGTTAGTTTGATTCCGTAAAAAGTATAAGTAGCTTCCCACATATGGCGTTATATCCAAAATCGTGTCGTGAGTCGTGACACGTAATGTGACGCGATCTACAAATCTCGCTCTCAACGATGCTAAAGCAGTTTCGCTTCAAAAACCATTCTCCCTTGCGTATCGACGCTATTTGTTGGTAAAAGTTATCTATGACAAATACCTAGAATACACCTAAAGAAAAAAAACGAAACCTAGAGAGCCAGAGTGCGAGATAGCTATGTCGCGTCTACGCGCAATTGTACTATAGGGGCTGATGATTATTGCTTTATTATTTGAGACAAAAGTCCTTATATCTCTAACGAGACATACGTTGACATCGCCAATTAAAAAGATGCGCTCACTGTTGTGTAGTTTGGGTTTCCGAGAAAAAATTAACTAACCTACACCTCCCCCAGACCCACCTATACCTCTCCTGACCCCACCTCCACCTTCCTAGCCCTGTCACCCCCTACACCCTACACCCGTTGTTGGACTTTGGATAATAGAACAACAGACGTCCAAACTAGTTCCACTTAATTTAATATAATAGTTGTGCTGAAGTTTATTTGCGGTTGGGACATGGAATCTCTTACTTGGGGAATTAAATTACTATATTGTAGTAAGTTTTTTGGATGATATTCCTCATATGAATTGAAACCAAAGACACGTCATTGATATGTCATTTTATACAAAGTATTTGGGTGAGCTTTGCTCGGAGCTCTAGTAGATAAAAAAAAAGAATCACAAAAATATTTAACCGGGGTTCAAACACACCATTCCGAATTTCGACTGATCTAATCTGAACCCCAATGAGGATCAATTACTTAGTAGCAAATCTGATTTTTACTAAGTATATCGTATGTGTCTTAACTTACTGAGCATTTTATTTTTTAAATTATTAAAATCCGTCAAGAAATGGTGGATTTATTAAAGTTTTTCTGAACAGCTAGTTTGAAACGCGCGCTTCCGCTGATTTGGTTATGATGACGTCATCTGTCGCTATCCGTGCGACAACGGCTTGATTGTACTAATACTTCATAGGTCCTGTATTGCATAAGTATTCATTCTCAGATTCTTGACGCTTGTGCTTCGCGTGCATTGTTTTTGTTTACGTTAAATATTTTAGTTGTGTT
Source organism: Phengaris alcon alcon (assembly GCA_037179445.1). Classification (NCBI taxonomy): domain Eukaryota; kingdom Metazoa; phylum Arthropoda; class Insecta; order Lepidoptera; family Lycaenidae; genus Phengaris; species Phengaris alcon. The sequence continues at coordinate 790,443 of JAYRCH010000376.1, forward strand.
TAGGTGACGACGACAGATGACGTCACAGCGGCTCGCTTCATTCTCGGGCGCGTTTTTGGAACTAATGCACTAAAATTGCTGCATCTTCATTATTTTTGGTCTGATTTAAATAAATTCTTTACAGTATTTACTGGTTTTTTTGTCGCCATAAGTCTGCATACCCCACAAAAAACATGACTGATCCTCATTCTCGTTATTAACTTACACTTTCATTTTAATTTTTCAAAGTATAAGAAGTTATATAACATGAACAAAGAGACAATAGACATGTTACCCATTTAAATTTCATTTATTTACTGTGATACATTTATTTGGTCGAATTTCAACTTTTTGATTCCGTTTAAATTAGATCTGAACAGAATATATAGTTGTATGTCAGCTTCCTCCTCGATAATGATTATGATTGATGACCTTATAAGAAATTGATCAACATTCATTGGCTTTTTTTTGTATAAATACGGAAGTTTGAACATTCACAGACACATTCTCGAAAACGATTGACTACGAAATTATCGAAATTTAGTTTAATTGATATATTGAGTATTACCTACTATTTGACAAACGTAAAAAATAATATATGTAATGTGTGTAATTATAATTATAAAATAAATACAACTAAAAATACATTAAAGTTTCAAATTAGTTTACTTACATCATATATAAAGACGTTAAACACGTTAAACTTAGGCCTTTTCATCCGCTATTGTATGATTTATACAGTATTCTCCGAGCGACGTAACCACTCTTGAAACACTGTAGTGCCTGGTTTTTAAATGTCGTATGGTTGCCCAAGCACATACGGCATTCTCACAACACAGTCAGCCTAGTCCAGAGGAACGGCTGGTCAATACGTCTGGGGCCAATCATGTGCGGGTCTCCTCACGATGTTTTCCTTCACCGTTAGACCGTCTGTATAATGTACTTGAGATCTGAAAAAGTCTCGTTGGTACACGCCACAACCTGGGAATCGAAACTGCACTCACTCAAGTGCGAATCAAGCGGTCTATCCACTAGGCCACGGAGCTTATTTGACTTCATTATGGTAAGTATAAACATAAACGCACACATTTCGGAGATATTTACAAATATGTTCTGCGGCCGTATACTTCATACAATTTACCTAACCGTGACGTCACAGTTAGCTACGATTGTTGTGTGGAGCGATTTCATGAGACTTGCGAAATTTTGTAAACAAATCGCTGTACCTATGAAAATATTGATTTTTAGTATACTGTTTCTTCTGAAGAGTTAACTCATATTTAAGAGTGCTATTCGTTTAAGCAATACCGACCGACGTCATAGAAATACCGAAACAACGACGTAATACCGAATACAAATGACCGACTTTCAGAAAGTGTATAAGAATACCAATTTAGAATAAACATTTTTGACTTGACTTGAATAAAAAAATATATATTTGTAAGCATTATTCTTTTTTTCTTTTTGTACTCGTAATACATAATACAGATTGTTAAACCAACGTAAATGTCTGAAAAGTAGGGGAATATAATATTATTATCTATAATATATTATATACATAAGGCAAAGCTGATTGACTGATGTATCAAAGCATTGGCCAAACCCATAAGGCTAGAAATTTGAAATTTTGCACACGTATTTTTCATGTGACGTAGACATCCACTAAGGTAGAATTTTTCAAAATTCAACCCCCAAGGGGGTAAAGGGGGTAAATAGTTAATAAAAGTTTGTATGAAACTTTTTATTCCTTGGACATATTTGCATGACATTTCGTATTAATTGTGTATGGAAAAAATAACGAGTTACGTTTTTCAGCGTTTTCTAAAATTCAGCCCCTAGGTGGGTAAAATAGGGGATGAAATTTTAAAACCTAATTTCACGCGGGCGAAGCCGCGAGCAATTAATGCTAGTAATTAATAAAATATGTAAAAGCGTTATAAAACAACGTCTAGGATCAAAAGGCCGGCGCATTTTAAAACTCCTCTCTCCATTTTAATGCCTCCAGATTTTATCAATTTTGTTTATATTAGGTCATTACATATGAAATTGGCGTTTTATAAACGAGAAACATAAAGTCGATTTTTTTAAACTTAATATATTTATTTAATCAAAGTATATACCATTGCTATCTATGCACTTTTGCCATCTCATAGATAGTTCATTGATTCCTTTAGTAAAAAATCCACTCGGACAGGAATCAATAAAATCTTTGAAGGCGCTTTAGACTGCTCCATCGTAATTGAATTTTTGCCCTTGCAAGAAGTTATTCTAATTTCGAAAAACTTAACTTAAACTTAGTACTCTGTTGGAGCAAGCTCCGAGAAGTACGGTGGATGTCTTAGACATTCCAATTGAAGCTCCTCTAATTTGGTAGCCCCCTGTTGTGCAGTGTGTGGGTCTAGCGTTGTCCTGAAACAGCAGTAGCATAGAGCGAATGACCGTCAGGTCGATTAGGTGGGTCATTCGCTCTAGGCCACTGCATGCATGCATGATGCATAATGGAAAACCGACCTCGGTTGTTTAGTAGCTAGCTTTTCCATCATGATTTGCAGTTGCTGGCAATAAGACATCTGCCGTAATCGTCTGGCCAGATTTAAGAAAGCTGTAGTGAACGACACGGCACTAGTACACCAAACGCTCACAAGTAACTTTTTTTGACTCAATTTTTGCTTGGGCAGGCTTTGGCTGGTTCGCCAGGGTTCAGCCATTGCGGTAACCATTTCCGATTATCGTACAGGATCCACTTTTCATCACAGGTAATGATTCGATTTAAAATCCCTTCATTATTGTGCCGGTTGAGTAATGTAACGCAGCAACGCAGTAACGCAACGACGCGCGTTTGTCGGTCTGCTGAACTCAATTCATGAGGTACCCACCTTTCAAGCTTTTCACTTTCCCAATTTGCTTCAAGTGGATTAAAACAGTTTTATCACTAACACCGCAGACTGCAGCTCACTCGAACGTGGTTTGCGATGGATCCGCTTCCATAATAGACTTCAATTCTTCATTATCAACTTTGGTCTCCGGCCGTCCACGGGGCTTGTTCTGTAGGTCGAAATTCCCAGAATGGAAACGTGGGAACCAAAAACGCACTGTGTTTTAACAACGCACTACTGAACGGATTTCGATGAAATTTGGTATGGTAGCATTTAGGCTCTGGATTAAAAATAGGCTACTTTTTATCCCGAAAAAGTACAGTATTTCCGTGGGATACCAGATACTAGATACCATATTTACACGGTCGGAGCTGAGCGAAAAAGCTAGTATATTATATAAAACAAATAGTCGGTAACTAATAATAATTGTTTAGCTTTACCAATGACAGACATGTATTATTAACTGATCCGGATATGTGTGATAATGTTCTAAAATTCGTCAAATATTGTAATTTATATAGTTTAATTTAAATAACGTTATAAGGGTCGCTGATAACCTATGTAGTTCCAAGCGACCTTAAATAGATAGGAAAAGAAAAATAGTCGGTAACAAATGACAACTAATACATAAATTTCAAACCACCGTCTCCAGGTGCGGTGATGTATCGTTTGCGTAGGGCTCGTCTCGGGCTTAGGGCCAGGCCTTTAGGGTACTCTCTTTGATGTGGACCGATTATACACCGATATATTATATTATGAGTGAGTTTCTGCTCGCAACTATGGTTATCGAATTATTAAAATAATACACGATTACAATCTAACTTATTCTAATCTCTATGTGCATATCACGGACATGTATCCTTCCGTCATATCATATGGTCTAATAATCTGGGGCAACTCTGTTGAATTCAATACAGCTTTCGAATTACAAAAGAAATGTATAAGAGCTATATGTAATGTAGGACCACTTGAAAGTTGTAAAGTATTATTTAAAAAGCTGGGTCTACTTACGTTCCCATGCATGTACATTAGAGACATGTGTATGTTAGTTAAAAAGAACCCCAAATATTTTGTACAAAACAAAAACATTAACATGACTAACAGATCACAACGTTATCCCAATAAATTAGTTACGCCTAAGTGTAACAGCACAGTGTGCCTAAAGAGGCCTATTTTATGCCTATTAAATTATTTAATAAATTGCCAAAAGATTTTGATAAACTTAACTTTACAACTTTTAATATAAAATTGAATGACTGGCTTATAGACAAATGTTTTTATGACGTAAAGGAATATATCTGAATACTTATTTCTAAATAAAAAAAAAAAATATATATATATATATATATATATATATATATATATATATATATATATATATATATATATATATATATATATATATATATATATATATATATATATATATATATATATATATATATATATATATATATATATATATATATATATAATATGTCAAACAGGCAAACAACATATACTCCGTAATTAAAATTGCTTAAAAATAGTAAATCAGTAATTTGCATATTCATTTTTGTATAGAAATAGTGTCAATAACTGAATGATTAACATCTAATGTTTGTAACAAGAAATTAGCAGAGGAACACTAAAAAAACTGTGAGTACAAGATTGTTAATACAGCAAGGACAAACTGATAAGTTTTTTATACCAAAAACAGAAAATATATAGGCCCAGAGGAAATTTTATTCCATCTATTTTAAGAAATATACCAACCATAACATTTATCATTCCATATTACACCAATCACTTCTCTTATGAAGACTTAATGATAGCCGGTATGAACATTACTACCAATATTGGTTGATTAAGCCGTTGCAGGCCTAAAATTCAAACAATTTTGAAATAGAAACGATATTTTAATTTAATTTTGGACATCGTGCGCAAGCGCAACAGAAACATTTCAAAGTGACAACTGACAACGGACATCTGACGTATCTTCAATCATAGTCCATAGACAATAGATATTTTTCTTTTACTTAAACAAAACAGAACAGCATAGATAGTGGTTTCGTAATAACACTATACAAGTTGTAAACAATAAAATAACGTTAATATAAATAAGATATAAGTTAGAACCATGGAAAACATAACGTTTAGAAGAAGTAAATTATTGAAAAAGGCAAAGTCAGATTGTGATTTAAGTAAATTATCGGATGACACTATTATATCTTCCTCAACAATCATTGACATGTCAACAAATAGTTTGCCAATTACGCATAATATTGACCTGGACAGTTCACTTATAAATGATTTGAAAACACAAATTAGGGAATTGAAAGACGAACTGGACATAGCGATCCAGGAAATATGTAATCTCAATTCAGAAATTACGTCATTAAATAAAACAATACTTGAAAAGGATAAAAAAATAGAATTATTATTGAAGATAGCCGGAGACCAAAAAGAATCTACGCTCACACCATCTAGAAGAATAACAAAAACACCACAAAAATTACTACCTAAAATATCAAAGAAATATATTAAAATTCCTGTAGTGAAAGTTAAAGATAAAAAAAGATTGACAGCGGGAAAAAATAGCAAAAAATTATCATCAAAATCAATAAAGGGCGATACAAGTACAGAAACAAGGTTAGAACACAAAATTATGAGAAAAAATAATATATTTATCTTTGGGGATCAACAACTACGCAATCTATCTGTACATATGTACCAAACTAGACTAAATAGGTGGAATGACACATATAAAATAAATGGTAACATTAAATCGTTCGCTTTGTCACATGACATACTTGACAATTGTAACAGGGAATGTAAAAATATATTAGAGGATGACATTATAGTTATTGGTACTGGATCTAATGATAGAAATCCTTATAAATTATATATTGATCTATGCAATACGTTGAACATATTTAGAAACCATAAGATATTTATTGTAAGTGTATGTCACAATCCGTATCTTAATACAAATTTGTTAAACTATAAAATAAAAACTCTCACAAAAAATTATCAAAATTGTACGTATATAGATATATCTAAATTATTTAAATCTCAATACTATTTTAAAAATATAACTGAATATTTGACATTTAAATTAAATGTGGAGATTGATAACTTAAATTACAAAAAAAGATTTACATTGAAAAATATATCTAATAAATTAAATGACGTGTCCAAAACTTTTACAATTAAAAAAGGAACTATTCCATACTATTTTACAGTGAAAACAATAATAACAAAAACGTAACACTAAATATTAATACAAACAATGAGTCACAAGGAAATCAGACAAAAAAGGGGACAATTCCTTATTATTTTAAAAAAACTATGAATACAGTTAATTCGATAGATAAAAACCGGTTTTTTCTATAATAACAATCTAGTTACAATTTTACATCAGAACATAGCAGGTATATTAGGTAAGTTAGGTATATTTGAATTAGCAATACAGAATTTACTGCAAGAAGCAAAGGTAGATGGTAATATATTCAGTTCGGTTGACATTATATGCTTGACAGAAACATTTATAAAACGGGGTTCTGAACAAAACCTAAAACTAAAAAACTATAATATTGCTGCTCAATTTACCAGAGCTAATAAAAAAAGGGGAGGGGTTTGTATTATAATAAAAAATAAATTTAACTTCATAAAATTAGATAATTTAATTCGAGAGGTGCAACCTGTTGAAATACACTTTGAATACTGTGCAGTAAAAATACCAGACATAAATTTATTTACTATTTGTATATATAGAACTCCAACAGCTGACATAAATATATTTTTTACAAAGTTAGATTTACTATTACATAAATTAAAAATAACTTCCAAAATGAAAATAATTATTTGTGGGGATTGGAATATAAATTTAATGAAAAAAACAAAATTTTTTCAAGAACTGATTTCAATGTTATCTAATCACAACCTTACCAATCACATATTAAAACCAACAAGAAAGGAAACATGTATAGATCTAATAGTCAGCAATATTAGGGACACTTCATCAAAAACATGGTACCTAGGCTTATCAGATCATGAGACAGCCCAAACACTTTCATTTACAGTTCCACAAGCAAACTCTAAAAACAGCAATATATTAGAATACTATTTTAAAAAAATTAGGGATTATTCTGATAGTAACATAAATAAATTTAAGGATTGCATATCAGCGTTACCTTTTAAGGAAGTTTTAGAACAAAGTGAAACTAATATTGCATATAATATCTTTCACAATGAACTTACTTTATTTTATGAGTTGTGCTTCCCTATAATAACATCAAAAGTAGTAATTAAAAAACTTAAAAATAAATGGATAACGAAAGGTCTAAAAAGGTCATGTATAGTTAAAAGAAAGTTATATTTACAATATTTATATTCGAAAGACAACAAATATTATAACAAAATTAAATACGAAAGCTATTCCAAATTACTAAAAAAGTGCATCTCTAAATCACAGGCCATAGGTAACATGTAATATATTAACAAAGCTAAAAATAAAAATAAGGCAGCCTGGGAAGTGATACACTCAAACGTTGACAATAAAGCTAAGATTTTGAACGAAATTGAATGTATCAAAGTGAATGAATTGACGTATCGTAATCCTGAAAAAATAGCAGATGAATTTAATAAATATTTTATTTCTATAAGTCGGTTAAATTACCCTAATAATAATAATAATTTTAATTTATTAAATAATAATTTTATACCATTTAATGACACAACATTATTTCTATCTCCAATCACTAAAGCTGAGGTCATTAAAGTAATTAAAGGTTTGAGGAACACAAATTCGACAGGTTATGACCATGTAGCAACGAAAATAATAAAGAAAATAAGTAATGAAATTGGTGAACCGTTAAGCCATATAATAAATTTGTCATTTCTTGAAGGCAAATTTCCAGATATTTTGAAATACTCAATAGTTAAACCTTTATTTAAGAAGAACGCTAAGGATGACATGAATAATTACCGTCCTGTAACATTAATATCCAACATATCAAAAATTTTTGAAAAAATAATGTACAATAAAATTTATAGTTTTGTAACGTCTAAAAATATTTTTAACTCGTCTCAATTTGGATATAGGAAAGATAGTAGCACTAGTTTGGCAAGTTTTTGCCTAAACAAAGACATAACCGAAAATATTAACATGGGTAATTCAGTGGTTGCTTTATTTCTAGACATGTCAAAAGCTTTTGATCTAGTATGTCACAAAAGGTTATTGAATAAAGTAGAAAAATATGGAATCAGGGGTAAAGGACTTGACTGGATTAACAGTTATCTAAAAGATAGGAAACAAGGAGTAGAAATAATTAAAACAGAAGGTCATCGTGTAAACAGCATTGTTTCGACACATAGGAAAAATAATCCTTATGGCGTACCACAGGATAGTGTATTAGGGCCTTTGCTATTCTTGCTCTATATAAATGATTTCCCAGCATTTATACAACAAAAATGCACTATGTACGTAGATGACATTACGATTGTTTACGTGAACAAGAATAAAGCACTTTTATCTGATGAAATAAATAAAAGTTTAAGAATAGTTTCTAGCTGGCTACAATTAAACAATCTAAAAATAAATGCTGATAAGACAAACATGATACACTTCAAACCATTTAATAGTGCAAACATAAATATAAATATAAATTATCAAGGTACTAGTATTGCGCTTACTAACGAAACAACATATTTAGGTTTTATATTGGACCAACACTTCTCTTGGAAACAACATACTGAGAGATTGTGCACAAAAATTGATAGATTTATATACGTACTGCGTACTTTGTCTCAAAATGTTAGTGAAAAGGCAGCTCTGATAGCCTACCATGGCTATGTATCATCCAACTTAAGATACGGTATTGTGTTATGGGGTAACTCTTACCATAGCCAGAATGTTTTTATAAAACAAAAAGCCTGCTTGCGAGCACTATGTGGTGCCCGACAATTTGAGAGCTGTAAGCCAATATTAAAAAAATATAAAATATTGTCACTTCCATGTCTATATATCTTTGAGATACTAAAGTTTGTAAAAATACACTCAGAATTTTTCATTAAAAAAAAAGAAGAAGTAAGCCAAAGACCACATAGAGGAGACAAGCTACAAATTCCAATCAAAAGATTAAATATTTTTGCTAAAAGTGCATACTGTATGGCTATAACTATATATAATAAATTACCCGTAAATCTAAGACAACAGAACTTTAACTCATTTAAAAATCGAATATTTAATTTTTTAATTGACAAATGCTATTATAGCATAGATGAATTCATTAATGACAAGAAAATCTCTGAGTTTTTGACTAAATGTTAACAAAATTTAAATATTTATAGATTAGTAATTAGGTATGTATTATGTACTGATAATAGACATTGAATAAAATAAAATCTCTTTGAGTTTTTGACTAAATGTTAACAAAATTTAAATATTTATAGATTAGTAATTAGATATATATTATGTACTGATAATAGATATTGACAGTTAATTTTATATACACAATTTAAAGTGACTTTTTATTTCAATTTTATTTTGTTAATGGTATTATGAATATTATTATTTCTATTTATTCAATCTAATTAAATTTTATTCCAGATAGGTTAGTAAAAATAAAGGTCAATTAAGTGTAATGTAGCATAAAGTCCTAAGAATTTAAATGTTAATGAGGTGCATAATATTATGATGCCTTGATGAAATCTGTAGATTAAAAGTATATATATATATATATATATATATATATATTTTTTTTTGTACCTCAATGTAGTGTAATTGTGAAATTAAGTTTGACATATTAAATAATGGTTAGGAGACTGACAAAATTGACTATGAGGGATTTAAGTATCTATGCGAGGGAATGGTTTAAAATTGTATGTTATCAGTAGAATAGTGGATTACTTATTTCAGTTTGTATTTCTTTTAAATTATTATTAAAAAGACATTTGCACGCTTCTTAAAGCAGAATGTTGTGACACTATATTTAAATATACGAACTTTTGTAACCTACATTCTATGCAAATAAACGATTATTATTATTATTATTATTATTATATATATATATATATATATATATATATATATATATATATATATATATATATATATATATATATATATATATATATATATATATATTATTAAAATAAATGACATAGACATTGTTTTCTTTCTTTTTGTTTTTTTTTTCTTCTTATTGTGTATTTTGTATTTTTTTTACATTAAAATGTGTAATTTTTAAATGATAATTAATAATTGTCATAAATTTTAGTATTGACATTTGTATGCTATTAATTTATTTGTGTGACATGATCCTGAAATGTACATTATTATCTAAGACCAAATTGTACATTCACTCTGGCAAATAAACGAATAATATTATTATTATTAATCTTACCGATAATCACAACGAGTTTGAACCAATACTTTAAAATTATTTTTCAATTTACCCTAAAAATAAAATGTACATCTATTGCCAAGCAAAAATAATGAGTATTGAAAAGTGATATTTATTTTCGAGTTATTGTGTATTTAATTATTTCAAAAATACTAAAAAAATACTGTTGTGTGTCGCCGCGCCGCTGTCAAAGAAATTTTTAATAATGTATTCTCTCTCAATGTAGGTGAATTATTGTATTCTATTTTGAGGAATACCTAAATCATCTTAAACCGGAATCTAATCTGAATTATTTGCGAATGAAACTGTGTATTGTATATTTGTTGCATATTGTTAATTACTAGATGTTTCCCGCGACTCCGTACGCGCAAAAGTAAATCCCGCAGGAACCGTACATTTTCCGGCGATAAAAAGTTAGGCTATGTCCCTCCCCGTGGTCTACTCTATATCCGCCCAGTATTCGGCCCAGTAGTTTAGGAGCCTATTCAATACAAACAAACAAACCTTTCCTGTTTTTAATATTAGTATAGACTAACTTAAACTAACGTTTGCTTGTGACTTCCTACGACCAATCGCCATTACAACACAATTGTCATAATTTCCTATACTAGAGGAGTAATTCTGTAGGCGAAGTTCGCTGTTTAAACTTTATAAGGGATCCTTTGTCTCTGAGATAGAAACATCGATTCGTTACGTTAGTAATATAAAATATATTCTTCGACAAAACCGCCATACAATTGCGTCTAGAAGCCACGCGTTTATTTGCTGCGATTTACGCGCATAAATCGCCCTTTCCAGACAAGGTCTAATCATTCGATGAACCTTAACGAGGATACCCAAGGGATTCCATATTATATTGATACTTGTGCGGGTTACCCGCCCGGACACGACCGGTCCTAACTCCTAATGAATACCCGTAATCTCGGTATCAGTATATTTAAACCGCTATTAGGGACAATTAATACGTCTATAGTCTAGACACAAGGCTTAACGTGTTGTAGAAAATGTATAAAATTTACTTGTAATAAAATCAATTCAATTTATTCAAATCAATTTATACAGACACACATAAAAAAAGATACTAAACAAAAAATACATAATTATATGATATATATCACGCCAATCCGACCCCGTACTAAGTTGAACTTGTGTTACGGGTATCAGACAACGGATATATATACAGGCTGTATTCAGACCAGTCCCATTAACTTCGTGGGCTTATACATATATGAGAAAGATATATTATTATATCATAGCGAGGGGTAGGCCGCGCAGGTGCGAATAGAGCAAAACAGGTGATACTAGCAGCTGTACCGTATGTAGTAAATAAACCACGGAAATTGCATAGATTAAATCTATGCAATTTCCGTGGTTTATTTACTACATACGGTACAGCTGCTAGTATCAGATTAATCTATGCAATTTCCGTGGTTTATTTACTACATACGGTACAGCTGCTAGTATCAGATTAATCTATGCAATTTCCGTGGTTTATTTACTACATACGGTACAGCTGCTAGTATCAGATTAATCTATATATCATAGATTAATCTATGCAATTTCCGTGGTTTATTTACTACATACGGTACAGCTGCTAGTATCAGATTAATCTATGCAATTTCCGTGGTTTATTTACTACATACGGTACAGCTGCTAGTATCAGATTAATCTATATATCATAGATTAATCTATGCAATTTCCGTGGTTTATTTACTACATACGGTACAGCTGCTAGTATCAGATTAATCTATATATAATAGATTAATCTATGCAATTTCCGTGGTTTATTTACTACATACGGTACAGCTGCTAGTATCAGATTAATCTATGCAATTTCCGTGGTTTATTTACTACATACGGTACAGCTGCTAGTATCAGATTAATCTATGCAATTTCCGTGGTTTATTTACTACATACGGTACAGCTGTTAGTATCAGATTAATCTATGCAATTTCCGTGGTTTAATTACTACATACGGTACAGCTGTTAGTATCAGCTGATTTTCTCTATTCGCACCTGCGCGGGCGCGGCCAACCCAACCGCCAACTCCGCCCGTGTGGATATAAACTATGTTCGTTGTACATTGCATATTGAAAATTTTAACTTTTATAAAAACAATCGATTAAAAGCTAATGACTAGTACCAATTGATCTATCTCATGGCCTTATATAAGCGTATATATAAAATGTCGGCATGTAGTCACAATGCAATCGTCAATATGTCATTGATTTATGTCAGTTTGATATCACAATATAAATAATATAAAACGAACAAAATATGTCAATGATCAACCTGCTTATGAATTAGATTCCCTGATAGTACTTAGAGCATATTTATAAATCAAGTAAACAGTTCAAACTATTATTGGCAAATAAAGTTTATAGCCTGAATTAACTTTAGATTTTTACATTTCTCGCGTGTCGTCAACGAAGTCACGTGAAATAGCCAGTAATATGCAACAGTGTAAAATACGCATTCAAATTTATTGCTGCTAGCTAATGATTTCAAAACTAAGGTTGGGCTATGACGTACCAACATTTGACAAAACAAATCTTCAAACAAGAAATGTTACGCCATCTTGATTTCACCATACCTCAATGTCAAAATGGCCCCGAACCTCAGAAGTAGGGTCATTCAAGTGGGGACAGTCTATGCCACGACATGCATCGTCTATAACATATACGTCTATGCTGCTAATTAAACAATTCATGATGTCAAGATTTTGTATACAAAGTTAAATATGGGATACATAATATAAGAACATATTATCGTATCATATTTAAACAAAAACTAGTCCATAAATAGAAACAATAATCTACCCTTAGAAACAATAGGATTGACTCATGAATAATTATTCATTAGGACTTAAAAGGTACTCGTAGACCTAGCCTAAGCTCTAATTTTGTCATACAACAAAAGGTTAAGTCGTAAAAGGACGAAATTAAATTTGCAGATATAATATTTATCTGCGACCGGCGGCGCATCTCACCGACGAACGGGTAAGAAGCAGGCACATATTATGTACGTAACACAGATACTCTGCATTTTAACCTCCGATGAAAACAGATAGGTATTATAAGTTTGACGTGTCTGTGTGTGTTTGTCTGTCCGTGGCATCGTAGCCCCAAACGGATGAACCGATTTTGATCTACTTTTATTTTATTTGAAAGCTGACATAATCGAGAGTGTTCTAAGCTCCATCCAGGCCATCCATCCAGTCATCTATCCATCCTTACAAACTCCATATGTTTGTTTCTCTGTCACGCAAAAACTACTGAACGGATTTTGATGAAATTTGGCACGGTAGTAGTTTAAGCTCCGAATTAACGCATAGGCTACTTTTTTCCTGAAAAAGTACAGTTTTCTCGTGGGAAACTATATTAACGCAGGCGGAGCCGCGAGCAATAGCTAGTATAAACATAAAATATGTTATGAACGGAGGCAACATAAAAGTCCTAATGGCATTAGAGTGCTGTCCCGGTATGCATAATATAAGGTCTTAACATTTCCTAACTCTAAAACTGATGGATTCTTCTCAGGGCTTGAAAAAAACTTTATCATGCTTTATACAATCTTTGAGAAGAAAATAATAAATATAATCTTACTAATAAAAATATGAAACGGATAAGCTAATCAATGCTGTATTTGTCTGATACGTTGGAAAAGTCAATTAACAGACACAGACGGCAACATTAAATGCTTATCCGTTGCGTATTTTTATTAGTACGGAGGGAATTGTGTACGCCGTGCGTGCTTTAATACTTAGCGGAAGCATGACTCCATGGATGTGGATCTTGAAAAGCGTTTTATGTAATGAAGAGACGCTGTTTTAATCCCGGTAGTCTTCATAGCTCGTCCATCATATTTAAAAAATACGTGTGGCACTCGGGGACTACCGCGGTTAAGCTATTGCATAGCATTTTTTATACTTTCTCACAAACAGCTGCTTACGTATTCGTCCGATTTCGAGGCAGCTCGTCTCGATCCGTGCGAGCTTCGTACAGTCGTACCACATACATACACGTTAAGGTTCAGCTAGTCGCGGGCTCGAACTCACTCGTGGACGCGGCCAAAGAGCACGCTGTCTCACCTAGCGTTGTGTCTAAAACAGATAGAATCAGTTATGAGCAGTTAGCAGCTAGTCTACACGCATACGTCTAGTCGCACGCACACAAACACCGTGCCGAAGTGTGCCGAACTGAAACGACGTTAGGCGATGCACGGCTTTCAACGCCGCACCGCTGTGCCGGTCGGAGTGGGGGGTGTTAGGTTTATTTTCGTTACGCAATTTCTTGATTCAGTCGCCGCGCTCAAAGCCCGCAATAAAAAATTAACATTTAAAGATAGACATTATTCTTAACTGCCGGGCCCTGATATTTAAGCGCGAGCTTTACGAACTAATTGTCTGTAGGTTACCCGTCATTATCACCACCACCCAAACCCCGCCGAGATATTTACTAACCATCATCATCGTATAATATGTATTATTTCTAGCTTTTGTCCGCTGCTCCGCCCGCGGAAATACAGTACCCACGAGACTATCCAGAGCTTAAACTACTACCGTATCTATTCAGTAGTATTTGCGTGAAAGAGTAACAAACAATCATCCATCCATACATCCTCACAAACTTCACACCTTTAATATTAGTAGGTGTGTAAGCTAGGAACTTACACATACGACTTTGAGCTGAGGGAAGTAGGTATATAGGTTAATGTGAGGGCTGGAGAAATCTGGGACTGACCTTATTGTTGAGCTGGTGGTTCTGTATCTGGGCGGAGGTTTCTTCTCACTACACTACACAGCAGCTGAGCGGATTATCGATAGATTTATCGCGGTTCGCCGGCGAATTTGGTATTATATTAACGAGCACAAATAAATATGCGCACACGCGTTCGCGTTCACTAGGTTTCGGGATGAGCTGAAAATGCATCCGGCGCGGAAGGAGATCTCAATGCAAGTGTTCGTCACTCTCTGACAGCGCCCCCTTCGGTCGGCCACACATCACGTAGTGATGTCCTTTGTGTTTATTCTAAACGTCGCGCTAGGGTTGGCGCGAACATCCTGGGGGGGCCGCACAGGCGGCGAGCTGAGCCCCATCCTGAGCAGAATCCAGTGGGAGCCGGGCAATCTTGCCGACAGGCCTCCGCAGCTGGCCTTGAGTCGTGTCCAAGTCCACAACTCTGATGACTCCATCCTTCCCAGGTAGCAGACGTGAGATTCTTCCCATCTTCCATTGTAGAGGAGGCAAATTGTCCTCCTTGAGCAGAACCAGTTCTCCAATTTTGGGTGGAGAGGAAGAGGAAAGCCATTTGGAGCGGATTTGAAGGGTATGGAGGTAGGACTTGGTCCAAAGGTTCCAAAAGCGCTGAAAGAGTGATTGAATGAGCTGAAAGCGTTTGAGCGGAGATATTACTCTTTCATCTAGAGTCAGCTCGGGGAGAGCTGTGAGCGGACGGCCAATGAGAAAGTGGCCAGCAGTAAGGGGCTGATAGTCCGTGGGATCGGACGAAAGTGGACTGATGGGCCGAGAGTTTAACACAGCTTCGATTCTAGTGAGCAGAGTTAAGAATTCCTCGAAAGTGAGGTGTTGCTCACCGATAACACGGTATAGAAGTTGCTTTGTGGATTTAACATTAATCTCATGGATACCTCCCATCCATGGGGCTTTAGGCGGATTGAGTAACCAAGTTATATTTTGAGTTGAGAGTTTATGAGAAATGGCGTCGTTATTGTCATTGAGAAATTGTTGTACCTCTAGTAGATGATCCCTAGCTCCTACATAATTTGTGCCACAATCCGAGCGTATCAATACCGGAAGTCCGCGACGTGATCAGAACCTTTGTAATGTTGCAATAAACGCTTCGGCAGTGAGCGATGAGACTGGTTCTAAGTGAACCGCCTTTGTAGTGAGGCAAACAAATATGCAAAAATATCCCTTAATTAACTTAGCATTACGTAATTGACTTGATTTGAGCAGAAACGGTCCGGCGAAATCTGTTGATACGTGACTAAATACGGGCTGAGGTATGACTATCAGCTGGCAGGTCAGCCATGATAGGTACTTCGGGCTGAGCGCGGCAACGGAAACATCTTATGCATTTAAATGTTCTGTGCCTTATAATGCGGCGGGCAGATAATATCCAAAATTGCTGACGTAAAATAGCATGTAGCGTGTCCTGCCAGGGTGGCAGTGTATGCGATGATAGTGATCTATTATGAGGTCTACGAGCGGACTAGAACTAGGCAAAATGTATGGGTGTTGAGCATCGTATGTGAGTTCCGAACGAGTGAGTCTACCTCCTACTCTGAGGAGACCGTCCTGCGTAAAAGGCGACAGACGTTGTAGTCGTACTGTGCAGATTCTATCGGTTTGCAGGCGGTGAATATCTTCTGCGAATGCATTCTGCTGTACAGAGCGGATCCAGAAGAGTAATGCTTCTCTACGTTCACTTACAGTTAGAGGGCCTAGTTGTCGCGAGTTTGAATTTAGTTTACAGTTACGAATGAATCGCCTCATGTAGGCAGTGACACCAGTTAGTTTTTCTAAAGAGCTGAAGCGAGTGAGCAGATCACTATCGACACCGGGTATCGAGAAATTGCATGGTACGTATTTTGGTTTGAGCCCTGGCAAGTCTTGTCGAGTATGAGCTGAAGGCATCTTGGGCCAGGTATCCTCTGGCAATTTGAGCCAAGGAGGAGACCACCATAAATCATGACCGGAGAGAGCTTGAGCTGATAATCCTCTGCTTGCACAGTCAGCAGGATTTAATTGGGAAGGTACATGACGCCACTTAAGTGTGAGTGAATTTGAGTTAATTTTTGTTACTCTATTTGATTCAAATGTTTGTAAACGATGGGGCGGAGTTTTTATCCATGCAAGCACTATGGTACTATCTGACCAACAAACGTGATGTGTAATTGTGAGATGAGCAGACAATTGTTGGGAGACACGCAACATGAGCTGAGATAATAGAGTTGCAGCAGACAACTCTAATTTGGGGATTGTGAGTTTATTTTTAATCGGTGCGACTTTAGATTTAGCAATTATGAGGTGAACGTTAACAAATCCGTTGTGAGCTGATTCTTGTAAATATATCACTGCAGCAAAACCGCTTTCCGAAGCATCTGCGAAGCCGTGAAGTAAGTATGTTGATTTGAATTTGTGTGGAGCGATATGTCTGGGAAAATGTATATCTGAGATGTGTGGAAGATCATGATAGATGCGCTGCCAATCATCTGTAATATTATTTGGAGTGGGATCGTCCCAGTCCAATTTAGTTAACCATAACCTTTGAAGAAGTATTTTTGCGCGGAATATGACGGGTGTAACCCAACCGTTTGGGTCATAGAGAGAAGCTACTGTGCTAAGAATTGAACGTTTTGTAATGTGGGTAACTGGTGGTAATGAGATGTGATATGTAAATTCATCAGACCGGGGAATCCATCTAATACCCAAAACCTTAATTGATGGAGACTCTGCGCTGATGTCAAAGTCTTTAGGCATTTCGCATTGATCGTCTGGAAATCTTTGCAAGAGCTGAGGTGTGTTTGATGTCCATTTACTAAGTTTAAATCCACCGAGTGATAACAAATCAATGAGCTGAGTTTGGAGTGCTGATGCTTCTTCTATGGTGTCATGGCCGCAAAGTACATCATCCACGAAAACAAATTTACGCAAAATTTCGGCAGCCTGAGGATAGCGATGACCTTCATCTTCAGCTAATTGTAATAATGTGCGGATAGCATGATATGGACTTGAGCGCAATCCGTATGTAACAGTGTTGAGTGCATATGTGAGCAGAGGTCGATCTGGAGACGATCGCCAGAGTATGAGCTGATAGTGTCTTTGGTCTGGTCTTAAGAGAATATTTCTAAACATCATTTTTATGTCAGTGCTGAATACTATACGATGTGCGCGGAATGATATAATAATATCTACAATGTCTCGTTGAAGTGCTGGACCTGTGTGCAGGCAATCGTTTAAACTGACTCCATTGGATGACTTACAACTGCCATCAAATACTGTGCGGAGTTTGTCAGTACCTGATTTGAACACGCCATGATGAGGAATATAATAATGAGGTTTATGAGTAAATGTAGACGGATGACACGGTGTCATGTGTCCTAAGTTTATGTATTCGTTCATGAATTCTATATATTTTTGTCGCAGTGTGTGATCGGATTGCAACCGTTTTTCTATATTGAGAAATCTACGTAGAGCAATAGCATGAGTACTACCTAATACGGGTGCATCTGATAAGAAGGGAAGAGTCACCATGTAACGGCCTGAATCGTCACGAATGGTGGTTGAGCTGAATATGTGTTCACATTGCTCGTGTAGCGGGTTTGAATGAGCAGAACGAGGCTGGGGTTCTTCCGACTCCCAGAATCTTTCCAGGCTTTTGCAAATATCATGAGTAGAATGAGCAGAATGTGTAGAGTGAGCCGACTGAGTATAATGAGTATGAGTAACATGAGCAGAGCCAACTTGAGCTACAGGTGAATCGCATGAGTACTCAACGAGTCCTATGAGTGCAAAATCAAAAATCGTGCCGAAGGCTATGGGCTTCCCCGGGCCCAAAGCAATCTTAGTACCATCCAAAACGTGACCCAAAACGTCTGAGCCTAAAATGAGATCAATGGGCGCAGGAGTATGATAAGCTTGATCCGCCAATGGAATGAGCTGATGAGCTGAGTCTTGTACAACATCTGGTATTTTTTGCAAAGGTAAATAACCTGTAACGTCTTTGAGAATATGAGCGGTAGTAGTAATAGATGGCGTGTCACGGTGTGTGGGCCTAAATGTTATTGTGACCCAACCTTTAGAATTTTGTATGTGCTGATCACCTACACCTGTAATTTTTAATGAACATTGTTTTGGTTGCAAATTAAGATTTCTAGTCATGCGCTGAGTTATGAGCGTTATCATGCTACCACAGTCCAATAAAGCCCGAGCTTTGTGATATTCTCCGCATTTATCAGATATATTTAAAACGACTGTGGGAAGTAACACTGGAGTTTTTAATGGGTTTTCTATGTGCTGAGTTGAATTTACTTGGGCTGATTCTACAGAATATTGGGCTGAACTAGATTTAGATATTTTATGAGCTGAATGTGATGCAGGTGTACTATGAGCTGAATGACATTTTAAATTATTGGGTTGATCTTCTAATTCTATGTGCTCCGTGATTGTAGGTAGTCATTGTTTTTTGTTTTGATATTGATGAGTTGTAGACGGTGCATGATCAGACGATTGGTTGGGGTCTGATGATGATGATTGATGTGCACGCGTATGTTGTGTGTAGGCCGTGTAGGTATGTGGCTTGTCTTGAGCAAGCCGGCGGGGCTGTGCACGTAAATGAGGAGGAACCAAATGCGCTGACGACACCGGAGAATTTGGAGTTCCGTGACGATGAAGCGAGGTGTGGTGATTTGCACTTCCACACTCTTTGCATGAGTTTGTCGAACGACATTCATTTTCAAAATGCGGACCTAGACATTTACGACATCTGTCGTTGGCTTCTATGAAATCCCAACGACCTTGAGTGGGCTGATGATTATATTTCGGACACGCGATAAGTTTGTGTTCTGTATTCCTACAATAGGGGCAGTAGAATCGCTTGCGTTTATCTGTATTCCGGGCTGAGTACTCGCGCCGCTCTGTTCGGGGGGAGGGGGGCCAGTAGCGTTGAGGGTAATGAGGAACTGGGCTGACGTGATAGCTACTTAAAGTGTGAGCCGATGGCGAGCGCTGAGTATTACGAGGATACGCGGGACTAATTGGTCTAAAGCGTGGACTGCGCGGAGAGTTTGCGGGGGGTGTGTGTTGACGAGAGGGCCCAGTTTGTGGTGAGTAGGTAACACCGCGCGTTGCATTAGAATATTCGGTTTCGATACAGCGCGCGTGCTCCTCTAAAAAAGAAATCAAATCACCTAAGGTGGGCAGAGTGTCCGAGATGCCGTATCTTCTTTCGAACAGGGTGCGGAGTTCGCCTCGTAATTTTCTAACTACAATAGACACAAATACGTAATCACTATCCATAGGTAAACGCAGATTATTTAATGCGCTTTGTGCGGAAATGAGCGGAGTTAAAAACGTCGCGCGTATGCTTGATCGAATATGAATATTAGGTAGGCCGAGTATTATATCAACAAACCCATCTATCAGAACACGGCGGTTTTCATACCTACGTGTGAGAATATCGAGCGCGACGCTGTAATTATCATTTGTGATTTTTAAATGCGCAATCATGCTGAGCGCCTCCCCCGATAGGCAAGACAAAAGATAGTGCAGCTTAACTGCATCTGTAAGTGACGTCATGTCGTCTGTAAGACTCCTAAAAATCGTAATAAACGATGGCCAGTCCTCAACGCGTGAGCTGAATTTTGGCAGTTCAATTTTGGGCAGAACGGCAGAAGTGAGCTGACTTGACTCTGAAGTGGAACTTATATTTTCCGCTGCAGTTAAAATATCATAATATTCGGATAGCGCGTTCTCGTAACCGGTTGTATAAAATTTTTCAATTTCTTCTGTAACACTGCCGTCGTCTAAAATTTCGCAGTATAAATTTTCTAATTTTTGTTTCAAATTTTGTAGGTCTTTAAAACGCGCATTAAACTCCGTTTTGTTAGACTTTGAGTCACCTTTGTGTAATGCCAATGCGATCTCTCTGAGCCGACTAATAGATTTTATAGTTTGCCTAAATATGGCCGCTTGCGATTTTGTAGGCATGTCTAAAAATATATGCGTGTAACTAAGTTAAATATTTAAAAGTAATGAGCGGAAAATACGCGCGCAATTAATTAAAACGCAGAAAATAGATTTTAATAATGTGCCGACAATGTATACAATTTTATCATAAAATGTGTACGAGTTAATTAACAAATGAGCTGACCGATCGCCTGATGCCAATATAGTACTAGTGTATGTTTGATGAGCGGAGATTAATGCGTTAGAAGTCGTCTGTAATATTATATTAATGTCCTGAAGTTTGAATATAAACAAATCTTAGCGGGCGCGTTAGAAACAAAATAACGTAATGAAAACAATGCAAGTAGGTATGAGCAGTTTCAATCTCAACAGTGTGCCGACTTATTCAAAACAGCTGTAACGTAACACCTATAATATATTTGTATAAACACAGAACGTAGATAAGATATGAATTCAATGTGAAGGTCACTATTTATTCTATGAAGAATACCTAATTGAGAATGAATGTAACCAGCTGTTGTTTACGCACGGGCGCCGTGTAGGTACCTATTACCTACAGAATGCACAAAAATCAAGTACCGAAGCGAGCCGACGATGTTTGTATGGGCACTTGAGATGTTATGCGACTCATAACTATTAAAATAATGCTAAGTTAATTAATATTGTGTTTTAAAAATTGAGAATATGAAGATATGAACGTTATATATAGATAAAATACTTAGTAATGCAACGACGATTCACAATTCTGTTATGAGCCGAACGTAATTCACAATACGCACTAGTTATTACTTATTTTATATGCGAATCAAACATTAAAATATTTCGTAAGTAATTAAGAGCTGAGAAAATTATTATATGAGATATTATTGGCACAAATTATGTATTAGGTACCTAGGGAAGTTCTGAAATGTTCGAGTTCTTTGTTCGACAATAAGCCGACAACCTACCCACTATTTTTTTTTTATTTTTTTTTTTGGGTTTTTCCTATGAATTTATGGGCCGAAATATGCACAAAATAATTTAAATAATTAACATATAGGTTAATATCAAAGTACAGAATAGGGGTTTAATGTTAAATGTGCCGAATTGATAATGGTAGTGGACTGTAACTTGGTTTTAAAATGGCGGGGCGGCCTGGCCAGAATTAATTGGACAAAATATAAATAATCGAGCTGATTTTATGTGCAGAATTGGGCGGAGTGGAACTGTAGGTGCTGGTTCTAATCAGGCCCAACGCCGGTAATAGGGAGAAGGGCTTCACGAAGGCTCGATGGGCCAAGAAATGTGTAAGCTAGGAACTTACACATACGACTTTGAGCTGAGGGAAGTAGGTATATAGGTTAATGTGAGGGCTGGAGAAATCTGGGACTGACCTTATTGTTGAGCTGGTGGTTCTGTATCTGGGCGGAGGTTTCTTCTCACTACACTACACAGCAGCTGAGCGGATTATCGATAGATTTATCGCGGTTCGCCGGCGAATTTGGTATTATATTAACGAGCACAAATAAATATGCGCACACGCGTTCGCGTTCACTAGGTTTCGGGATGAGCTGAAAATGCATCCGGCGCGGAAGGAGATCTCAATGCAAGTGTTCGTCACTCTCTGACAGCGCCCCCTTCGGTCGGCCACACATCACGTAGTGATGTCCTTTGTGTTTATTCTAAACGTCGCGCTAGGGTTGGCGCGAACAGTAGGATAGCGATTTCTCAATTGATTCAGGTAATGCAATAGTGAAATAGTGAAAGAAGAGTCATCAAGAGCATTATAAGAGTACTTTTGATGACTCTTCTTTCTCCATTTATATACTGGTTGATTTTTATTACGTTTCGAGAGAAACAGTGCATGTTTTCTATCAAAAGTAGAATATAATCTTTCTTTCTTTCTAGTCGTATCCTCAGACTCCTCATCTGTCTGAGGGACGTGACCATTGTCACGTTTTTATGTTCAAAATTTGTTTTTATGTTTATACAAAAGAAATTGTATCTAGGCTTCAAGCTTAAGAGTTGGATAATATCGGTCAACAAAAAATAAATATTTTCTGCATGGGTTTGACTTTATTTATTCTGATTATACATATAAGCAAATATATATGAAAAAGTGCGATTACAAATCGAATATATTTGCTTTATAAGAAATTAAAAAAAAAAAAAAAAATTAAAGCGATTTGACAATTTTTTATTTTTGCTCCCAATTAAAGTCGGTCTGTGCGCTCTGTTGCTGGCGAAAGATAGGTATGGGTATGGATAGGTATTGCATCGCTCCATGTGTACGACGTTATGTTTTTTTGGATGTTATTGACTCGTTTTGCTATATCTGCGAATGAATTTATTAATTAAATTAAATTAAATTAAAAGTATGATTTAAGTACTAAGTTAATTTAAAGATTTGCGAGGCATTATAAGCTCATTCCCATCTACCTGACTAAAAATGGGCTTATGAAATTGATGTATGAATAAAATAATAACATGATTACGAATTTTTCCATCATCGGATGGAAAATGTAACATGTGCATCTTTAGAGACATTCTTGTAGAATGTCTCTAAAGATGCACATGTTACATTTTCATTTAGATAAATTTAAAGATAATATGGGAGCCTATTCGGACGTTGGAATTTGAGAGACATTACCAGGACCAGTATACTGAAAGAGTTAATAGAAGTTCATGTTCAGTAGATGTTAAGATAAACTTCTACTGAACATGACAGGAAAAGTAGAACTGTTAATTTTTAAACATTTTGACTCTATTTTAAAACTTCTATTGTAAGAAGAAATCATAAATGGATGATCGCTATATTTTAATAAATCATCTCTATGATTATTTTTCATGTATTTTTATTGATTAGAATTTTTCCATTTTTTACACATAAAAGCAAATTCAGAACAAATTTCTGTTTTATTCTTATTTCTAAGGATAAAGCAATAAAAATAAAGTATGTTCAACCCGTATGTATGTTCAACCCGTATACAAAAATTAAGTTATATAATAAAAACATTAATTTAGATCGTCTCGTGCCTTTGATCACTTCAATTACACCACATAAATAACGATATTAAATTAGTAGTGCGATGATGCGAAACAAATTTTCGCCAAGTTAAAAATGGAAAAAAGTAAGTATCGCCAAGTTAAGTACATTATTTCATGTACCTATTGTACCATCTTTCTCTCGAAACGGAATAAAATCACCCAGTATAATGGAAGCGTAATTATAACATGAGCAAATGAAGAAAGCGCACAATTAGCAGAATTATGCTAAATCATCTAATTCTCTGATAGTAAAAAATATAGAACGTAAATAAGAAAATCTAAGACCGAGTTGATGGGATATATATTGAGATAGAACAATCGTACCAATATTTTAATTGTTAAATCTACTTTCCTTGGTTATTTTATTGTACTGAGTTGAATACATAAATTCTAAGAATTCGAGTGTGCCCAAGTAAACTTAGCATTTTTTATTTCAATTATGCACAAAGAAACAAATTTTATATTCAATCAGATTAAAAAGTGTTCAACAAACATTTTTTCAACGACCTTTCAATGTCGTTCGTTTAGAAATGAGAAATTTAACAATTTCCATATCGAAAGTTGCTGGTGACCTAAATAGAGCCAGCGTCTTAGAATAAAACGAAACTGCTCTTCTAACAGATTTCATGAGGATATATTACCTCAGTTCCCCAACAACCTTACTGATATTATAAGTGTGCATTTGTTTGTTTGGTTGTTACGTTTTCACGTAATTTAAATTAAATTAAATAACGTTTATTTCGGGTGGTATAGGCCTATATTATAAATATCTTACAGACTAACATATTATTATTATATACTAAGACTACACTTTATCACGTGTTGTCGGCGACGTGGTGCACGCTTCGTTCCGGAGTCTCCCCCGGAACCTCCAGTAGGAAGTTGACCTTATGGCGAGACTCCAGACGTTCGACCCTCAAGGCGATGGACGTCTTCTTGCGGGTGTAATCCACGACGTTCTCGACCTCCATGGACCAGAGCTGGCGTGCAACGACTTCGCGGGTACCTCGCACCGCAGGCGCAGTTCTGGTACGTAAGGTGCGGTGCCGCGATGGTTGCGGGCGACGGGTTTCCTCTTCTTTCTTCTTTCCACTAGTCTGAAGCCCTCCTCATCGCACCTCCTGCTCTCGTACTTACCAGGTCGAGGAAGCTCAGCCTTGCGGCTCTCCATAGCCATGTGGCTCTTTTTCTCCCCCTTTGTCTTCGCCCGCGGGGGAGGTTCGGGGCGACCGGCGACAGTCGCAAAATTTTTCTGCCGAGTCGCTTGTTGATTCGGCGTCTGCACGATCCGGAGGGGAAGGCGGGCGGGGGCGGTGGCGGTCGCCGACTCGTCGAATTCCGCTGACACGCAAAACGATGTGTCAACTCGCGCGCAGCCACGACGTGTGTTGACAAAGGCGGTTGAATGATCGGTTGACCTATTTACTGAATTATTACATTTTAATTGTAGTAATTCACTACGCAAGTCACTGATGGTAGATTCCAATGCATCCAATCTACCTCTCATCTCGTCCAGCTCTGCCTTCATTGAAGTTCTTCAGCAGGCTGGAGACGTTAACGTGGTCCATCGTTACCACCGGCAGCTTGTGGAGGTCTTTCGCCACAAAGGCCGGCACGTCGTCTGGACCCGTCTGCTTCTTTCCACTAGTCTGAAGCCCTCCTCATCGCACCTCCTGCTCTCGTACTTACCAGGTCGAGGAAGCTCAGCCTTGCGGCTCTCCATAGCCATGTGGCTCTTTTTCTCCCCCTTTGTCTTCGCCCGCGGGGGAGGTTCGGGGCGACCGGCGACAGCGCAAAATTTTTCTGCCGAGTCGCTTGTTGATTCGGCGTCTGCACGATCCGGAGGGGAAGGCGGGCGGGGGCGGCGGCGGTCGCCGACTCGTCGAATTCCGCTGACACGCAAAACGATGTGTCAACTCGCGCGCAGCCACGACGTGTGTTGACAAAGGCGGTTGAATGATCGGTTGACCTATTTACTGAATTATTACATTTTAATTGTAGTAATTCACTACGCAAGTCACTGATGGTAGATTCCAATGCATCCAATCTACCTCTCATCTCGTCCAGCTCTGCCTTCATTGAAGTTCTTCAGCAGGCTGGAGACGTTAACGTGGTCCATCGTTACCACCGGCAGCTTGTGGAGATCTTTCGCCACAAAGGCCGGCACGTCGTCTGGACCCGACTGCTTCAGCAGGGAGATGATGTCCTGCACGCTTCGTTCGCCGCCATCCTCCGTGATGGCATGTTCGCGCTCTGTCCGAACGTCTCGTAGAGCAGGTGCTTGCCCGTGCAAATCTCCTCGCTGGTGAAGGAAGATTTGCATATCTGCATGATGCTGACATCGTCCGCAGTGTCGATGGCGTGCTGGATGAACGCCAGCAACTCGTTGGTCACCGATGCCATGATGCACGTGCAGCGGCACAGCCGCGCGACTCGCAAACAATTAAATCTGCTTCGTGTGTAATACGAGCGCTATAGAACTATAGCGCTCAACGCACGACACTAGCGTAAAAACTAGCATGAAATTTGCCAGAGATGTAGAGTAGGCACACTACGGGAAAGGACATGACGTGCTACTTTTTATTGCGGTACTTTTTAGTGAACGGTTCCCGTATACTGTATTTATGCGAGCTAGTACACTATATTATCAAGCCTGTGATCGGCAGAATTTGCATCAATCGTAGGCTCACATCAACCTACTCAAAGTCAAACTAAAAAAAACCATGTAGGTTATTAAATAACACTTAATATGGAATTGTCCTACATGATGGCTCCCACCGGTTCGGAAACTAGCCCGGCGAGAAGAACCGGCGTGGCGTAAGAAACTCGCGCGGGCCATATTTTAGTACCTACCTAAAAAGGTGGAAAATTTGTATAAATTATTAAGAATCAGTTGTCATTTGCCTGTGAAATCATTACCACTTGCTACTCCTCCGCCTTTTTAGTGAATTTAATGCAGAACAAAAACGTACCAATGTGCGCTAGTTATTGTGCTCGTTGAGCTAAACATTACAAGTCTCTTAAAACATTTAACGGTGGTATTTTGAAAGCGTCATCTCTGGGGACGTGTATCGGAAGCGGTTTTCAGCGCGAATTTACTGGAATATACCAGAATATGCTGCAATCACGCTTTTTACTCGCATTGGAGTGAGAAAGGAGTAGTTTGTGAATTCCATACAATTGCATGTTGGCGGCGCGCGGGGACTCATTTTGAATTCATAATTATGTGAGTTTCCGAGCGAGTGCTTTATTTACGAATGTGACATTTATTTTCCAATTTTATTTCATTTTACGTGCCTGAGTACGTTAGTAACCGTATCGTCGATCGTCGATCCCACAATCCCTTAAGACGAGGGTCAAT
The DNA here is from genome assembly GCA_037179445.1 of Phengaris alcon alcon. NCBI lineage: Eukaryota > Metazoa > Arthropoda > Insecta > Lepidoptera > Lycaenidae > Phengaris > Phengaris alcon. Next base: position 817,786 of record JAYRCH010000376.1, read on the forward strand.
GCGTTCTACCGGTAATGACATACGGAGCCGAAACATGGACACTCACCGTAGGGCTAGTTCACAAGTTCAAGGTTGCTCAGCGTGCGATGGAACGAGCAATGTTGAGGGTATATCTGGTGGATAAAATTCTAAACGATGTCATTCGCCAGAGAACTAAAGTCACCGTCAAATCTAATAGAATTAGCACGCTGAAGTGGAAGTGGGCGTGGGATTTTTTTTTATCACAGACTGTCTCGAATTGAATGAATTGAAAAACATTTAAAACCCACTGGTAGGTAATAAAAGTAATAAGTAAGTAAATATAGTAAATGGTGGAACCATGTTTAACAGCTGTCAATAGCGCTAACCTATATTTAACTGAGATACCTCTCAAATTAGAGAACAGACCGATCCGACATAATCTCGCTTTATTACTATCATCATCCAACTCCACTTGCATTTAGATGAGCTACGTGACCGCCAGACAAATGAAAGATACGATGACACCCACGATATATCAAAACCGAGGTTTGATGGCTGAATATATCGCTTTTAAAATTCAAAAGATATGTGATTTAACTGGATACTCTAGATAAATACGTTTCAGAAATAACAATTGAACAGTACACAGGTGAAAGAGAATACTCATCGACCTTTGCAGAGACTACGGTCAGTTTTATACACTTTTAGAGAGTTTTACTATCATCTGTTTAAAAAAACTATCAAGTGCGAGTCGGACTCGAGCGCGAAGAGTTCGGGCGCGTTCGAAGATGGTCGCTTGAAATATTCACTAAGTATGTTATCTCTTAAGTTGTTAATCTCTTTACAAATAAATAATAAAATGAAAATAAAATAAATATTTAATTCCATTTAGAAATAAATAATAAAATGAAAATAAAAGGGTTCCAATCTTATCTTGATTTTTTTCGATATTAATACTAGTGCTCGATTTTAGTACCGTTTCCAGTAGAAACGGTACTAAACGCGACACAATAGTTGTGTCGCGTTTACAACTAGGTCAAATCACATACAAATTCCTAGTAAACGTCAAACGCGCTCACGATAGAATGCTAAAAGAAAAACTCACACTTAGCACTCTGATCAAGCTTTTTGCAACTCAATTTACACTTGACAAGAGATTTGACCGCTGATTAGTTCATTTTGGCGTTGGGTAGCCTTTCAGAAACCGGGGGTTAAGCAACGTATTCTACTCTCGTAAACAACAAAACAGGGTCAAATCCATCAAGTACGAGATTCGAGTTACGCGTCCAACTAGGATAGGATCAATTCACACCTAAGCGAAACGATACGCGACGCGGTGCTGCTTTTTTAAAATAGCTATTCAAATTTGAACTTTATTCATTGCACAAAAAGATGCACGTATCATTGTAAGAGTTCGAATATCAAACATGCAGTGTACGACTGATATCTTATGAAACTTGTATCGGTTTGTGTAGTGAATCAGGTTTAATTTTAAATAGCTGTCTCAAAATGCAGCGCCGCATCGCGTCGCATGAACTGACAATTATAGTGCGTCTTTAGAACTTCGATGACGCAAATACCGTGCAAACAAGAACAATTCGCGCCGCATCAGCTGCAAGACGTGACGTAGCTGGCTGTGACCCACTTATCTAAGCATGGAGCACAGTATATAAAATAAGCCATAAGTATAAGAAATTGAACGAACTATACATTATATTATATTCTGTTCAATTTATTCACTCGATGAAAACAGAGCGGTTTTATAAGCTTGTGGTGTCTGTATGTGTATATATATGTGTGTGTCTGTCCGTGGCATCGTAGCCACAGAGTAGAAAATATACATAATATGTTTACGTACAGAGCTTTCATAGAACGATCCAAATTTTAACATTTTGACGTCCCCTTCAACGGCCCACAATTTTTCCATACAATCGTAGACACACCGTATGCTTGTAGTAGCTCAGCATAATCAAATCGAAAGCTAACTATGTAGCTGTTTATGTGCTCGTCTTTCTTTAATCTGTGATCGTAGCTCCCAAGCGAAATTGATCTAGTTTTTTGTCTGACATGATCAGGAGTATTCTTAGCTGTGATTCATCATCATCAGCTCGCTCACTGCTTGATAATTTGCGGGTTACTTAAAAATTTTAATATTTATATTTTGATAAGCATAAAATTCCCATAACAAATGGGCTCTGTATGACTTTCTAAGTATTTTCCCGGTATAGGTGATGATGAAACTGAATATCTAACGGCTCCATTCGTAATAAAAATCGTCGGTGCGTTCGCGGAAGTAAACAGCGTGTAGCTGTTTACAGAAAACGAGCAAAAACCGTCGCGTGCCTGACGAACGGGCAAAGGGTTTAACAGATATGTAACCGGATTTCGGGAAATACCGAAATTCCAGATACATTTTTTATTAATTTAATTAACTATCCAAAAGAAGAGAAACAAATTCGGACATTGGGAATCGCCGAAAGCCCTAGAAGCGCTTATGTATTGTTAAACACTTTGGGTAGCATATGGTATATAGTATATATTGCTCAAAGTGCAGTCTCTATATCGGAGGCTTAGTTCGATACAAAACATGAAATATACTAAACGGGCCAGCTCGGTTGGAAACTGATTTATGGTCTCACAGAAAGAAATCCAGCATGAAAAAGCACTTTGGTTATTAATTTTTTATTCACTTGCATAAAAAGCAATTTTGACTTATATTTTATTTTTTATTCGCGGATGCAGTGAGTCATCAGTGCAAATATCAATATTGATCAATGACGCTTATTAATGCGGGATTTACACGGGTGCCAGGACCGCGGTCGGTTTTGTCAAAAGGCGAATAACAACCGTCAATTCACACCGAAACGTCACCCATGTATATTGCACATTCATCAATTGAAGTATGCCATTTTGACATTTGCACTCATGGCCCACTGCATTCTAAGCGTCAGTTCACACCGAGACGCGACGCGATGCGACGCGAAGCTGGATTTTCAAGCAAGCGATTCAAAATCGAACTTTGACCACTACACGAGAAGACACACGTTTAATTGCAAGAGTTCAAATTTCGAGTGAATTTCGCTCTTGCAATGAAACGTGTATTCGTGCGCGGCTAAAGGATGCGCGAGAAAAAAAGCGATGATTCAATGTACGGAATTCTACGTGCTCCACGACCGCACTTTACATGTTTCTACATTTTACTTTTATAAGATCGCATTATGTTTGCGCAGTAACTATCGTAGTAACTATTAGTAATATGTAATTATGTAATTGTATATATATTACGTTTCCGTAGTTGCTTGGAAATACCTCATTGTAGTAAAAGCAATGATTTCAAAACTAAGGATGTAAGGGTCAGTTCACACCGAAACGAGACGATAGGCACGTGATGCGGCGCTGCATTTTTAAAATAGCGATTCAAAGTTGAACTTTTAAATTTAAATTATAATTTAAATCTACACAAGAAGATACATGTTTCATTGCAAGAGTTTGAATGTCAAACTGCACCGCTCTGCATAGCTCGGCGCCTCTCTTGCAATAAGGCGTGTATCTTCTTGTGTACTGAATAAAGTTCAATTTTGAACCGCGTCTCGGTGTAAGCTGAGCCTTAACGCGAACAAAGTATATTATACAAGCGGCAGCATTTAGATAGTGATAGCACAGGCTTAGGGGCCTCTTAAATTTAAGTAACGTTTGAGATTTTGACTCATCTAACGATACAAAGTAGATTTATTAATACAACTAGCTTTTGCAAGGGGCTCCGCTCGGGAAAATATAGTATCCCACGGGAACACTGTACTTTTTGGGGATAAAAAGTAGCCTGTGTGTTAAATCAAGTGCTCAAAATACTACCTTACCAAATTTCCTCAAAGTCCGTTCATTAGTTTTTCGTGAAAGTAACAAACCATCCATCCTCACAAAATTCACATTTATAATAGTAGTAGAATTTTGAAAGTTCTTGTGCTAGAATAATTAAAAATCCATGGAGACGATTACATATGAAAGATGGCGCCGCTGCTCGCTAGTTGGTTCTGCATAATCGCTTTTCCATTTCGTAATTACTGTCATCCATCAAAGTCGGGTTTTTAAACAATCACAAACATCACTCTGTTGTCTGTTATGCTAGATTGTGTTTAACTTTCCTTTCTACTGGAAAGGAAAGTCGAGGTGTTATCTCACCAGCCCTGATTGCAGCTGAGAAGAGTAAATAAAACAATATATTAGCGATGTGAGAATTTTAGGACGTGAAAAATAACGATTAGGGTAAGCTCAACCGAAACGAGACCTCATAAGTGACGCGTCGCTGCGTGCGTTTTTAAAATAGTGATTAAAAATTTAAATTTATTCGGTACGCACGAAGATACACATTTTTAGTGATGGGTTCTGGTTTGATTGGTAAATGATCTTAGCTAGGTGTTTAGATAACGGCTCACCAGGGAGCGCTGCAGTAACACAACACCAAAACAACTAGTCCAATTTTGATTAAACATATATAGGCAATTACTATAATATCAGCTATCGTAATGCTGTCCGAAAAGTTTGAAATAGAAAGCAAAATAAAAAATTTTCAAAAAAAACCACGGACACGACGCGGGTTAAAACGCGTTTGAAAATTATAAAATAATTTAAAATTCCCCGACCTCAATAATTTATGATTCGAGACGTGAACTACGGAATCCTAAAAAGGATTTTTAACCCAAGGAATCTCCGCCGGTCTGCCATCACCATTATTAAAATAAAAATAAATAGGTGAAGCAATAAAATGTTTCCAATTAATTACGTAACTATAAAACTTCAAAACATTAGTTTGACGACCTCTGAGGCTCAGTGGTTAGCACGCTGGTGCTCAAGCCAGAGGTCGCGGGTTTGAATCCAGCCAGGGAACAACAAAAAGTTTTCGGTGTACCTGGGTCATGGATGTTGTTGGTGTTTTTTTGAATATGTGTATTATAAACAAAAATCTTAGATATATGTATGGTTTAAAAGCATTAAATATACTACCGGTTGTCTGGTCCCCGTTACAAAAGTTCTTGGACAGACGGATTGCAATTAAAACTGCGCTTCTAAAACCGCTGCGGTTTGGCGCATCTGCGTCAACCCTTAAGTTTGTATTTGACAGGTCGTTTATAATTCTAGCATCTGCCGCCTAACGTAAATCACGTTATATAACTTTCGACGGAGGAGTTGTTAAAATTATTACCCAATCTATTGAGATTTTATTGATTTTGTTACTCACTTAGACGATAGCGATAAAGTGAATTATGAAAACATTAAGGATAATCGTTAGTATATAATTGCTTTATGGAAAAGTACGCGGATTATTGTACAGTATATCCACGATCCTAATAGCTTTCGGGAGTCGTCGTTTTGCATACATCGTCATTTCCGTGGACCGCACTGTGCAGTTTCATTGTTGTGGTGTGTAACGGGCATTAGAAGGGTTCCGTAAAATATCAACGAGCCTATTCAATGCAAACAAACAAATCTTTACTCTTTATAATATTAGTTTATATTAGATTTAAGAATAGCTCAATACGTCGCAATTTACGCATTAAATAAAAATACAACTCATTCGGACTTAATAAGGATCTACAGCTGAACATAGAACTAGCGCCATCTCGTGATATCAAAACTAAACATGCAAGAAGCTGATGAAAGAATCCCGTTGCCGCCGGGCCGTATACGCTTCCTCGATCGATCACTTCAGATCGATGCTTACAATTTAATACAAAGTTTTATCTTTAACTACAAATTTTGACAAATAAATTATTTTATACGACTTAATAAACGCATTCATTGGAGTAAACCCGTGAAGACTACGGAAACGCCAAGAGGTTTCTATAATTAAATCTCTAGGGAGATATTATAGAGACATAATTAAATGACAATATTCCCGGAAAAATTTGGCTAAATGCTTTTAAAACACAGCAAAATATTTAGTAGTTTATAATTGTACCGAACTTTACGTAAACTAAACAATTAGTTGAACGTAAAAGTGGCTAAAAGTAACCCTTTTCCCTTTTCACGTGAATAGAGTGTTAGTTACAGATATTGTAGAGAATTAGTGACGTGCCATGTCGAAGGGACGTCGCGCTTTACCAATATGTGGTCTACTCCAATTTTTTTTTTACTTTTTGTAATTTTATTACTTTTGATATTATCATGATTAATATACATTTAACCCCAATAGACAAATATAGAAATTTCAAAACTAAGGATGGGCTACATTGGCACATGGGACGTACATTTGACAGAAAAAATCTTTATACAAGAAAAAGGTACGACGATTATGATTTCAGAAGATTTGTTTCTTGGTTTCAATTATATGCGGACTGATTCTAATCAGTCCGCATATAATGCAAAAAAGCAAAAAAATGTCAAGCCTCGCCTCGTCAAGCCGCGGAAAGCAAATGTCAAGCCTCGTCTGCCCCAAACAACCCCAAATGTAGGGCAGTTTAAGTGTGGTCAGCTGCCTCGACTAAGCGTCGCCTAATTAACATATAGGTATAACCCTCAATTTTCACTGTTCTTACACTAATCCCAATAATATCTGTAATAATCATCAACCAAAAGTAGTCGATAATGCTGTATTTTTCTGTATTTCTTTATTACATAAATGAATAGTGCTCTAAAAATAAGACTAATAGTTTACAAAAGAAATAGTATACTAAAAATCAATATTTTCAAAGATATTGCGGATGTTTGAAGCACTTTTGTGAGTCTCGTGAAAATGCCCCATATAAAGGTCTTACTAGTAGGTGACGTCACACGCTAGTAAGTTTTCTACGAAATATATGGCCATGTGCACAAAATTTCTGATATCTCGTAATTTGGCGCGTTTATGTTGATACATGCCATAGTAAATCTTTTCGTATTTGATGTAAGTAAACTAATTATGCAGGTTTTATACACTAACGTTTTCATAAGTACAAAACAATATTTCAACTCTTTTGTGACTTCGAAATGCGTATAATTTAAAAACTACACATAAAATCCTAATTATTTTTTCTTTTATCAAGTTGTAATACCTAATTATATCTTAATTTATTTTAAAAACTAAATTTTTACATGTTGTCCAATACCCAAATCCTTTACACATCAACTGTAAGATGTAGGGGTAAGTAGTGGATGTAGGCTGGTGTAGGTGGGTGTAGGTGGGTGTAGAAGTTATCTACACCTAGCTTTGTATGTGTAGGTGTAGGTGTTGGTGTAAAAACTGTAGGTGTATGTCGGTAGTTATATGTATTTTATTCATTCCAGTTCATAGTTAAGACAAAACAACGTCTGTTGGGTACAGCCAGTACTCAGTATAGCCAGTTATAAAAAGGCTAAGTCATCGAATAGTCGACTTAAACTGAAGTTAAACTTAAGCGACTGCGATCCGCCACTGCGACCATAGCGAGAACGACATTGGTCACGTTAATATAATTACAATTCGAACAAATTATGAAGGGAATGGCACTAATAATTCATCCCTCGACCTACTCTACCTACTCGACCTTCGTCGCACCTGTATATATTTATCGAACTAACAATTGACGCTTCATTACGCTGTCATTCGCCGTGATTGTATGTGCGAGGTCTCTGGTGTTGTGCGTCAATGACAGACGATTTAATAGCGGAGAGGCGATAAATACTGATCACGGCCAACCGGCACGACCCGCGCAGTTTCACAGGGAACATGTCCAACAAAAACAGAGTTTTGCCGAGTTGCCTGACAAGGCAATATGAGTTGAGTGACATTGACTATTAGTTTAATAGTCAATGTCCACTAAATGCTGGTGGCAATTTAGGTATATGATGTCAACGTCGTTATAAAATGCTATGAAATGAAAATTAATTTTCATTTATTTTTTTACCTGATTAAGAATTAGTTTTCAGTTAATTAAATTCGAGGATATTACAAATTGGGGCTAAAAAAAGTAGATAAATGTTTAGGTATGTATATATACATACCTAAACATTTATCTACTTTTTTTATGGAGGGTGAGGAATGGCGAACTATCTCTGTATGTAAAAGTGTCTGCTGAAATGCGTTAAATTAGGGTGGCGCCACAGTAGCAGCAGGGTACATTTCAAAGTAAGCGCCTTATGTAATGACACTAGAATTAGAAACTACTTTCATTGGACATCTACTTACTACTCTTAACACGAAAAATCAATTCTTTAACTCGGGGCAAACTTCAATTTGTCACTAACTGCCACATTCATTCCGTACCCTTTGCCGCTGCTAGCGCCACTCATGGAGGTTTTTTCAACTGCTACTTACTGCGTACAGCTGGACACTTTTTCAAGTTGCCCCCATATGAGACAGCTCTCCTTTCCTCTACCCTCCATTTTTTTTTAATAGTAGTAGTTCTATAACTCTGCTTTAGAACAAAATGTAAGGCCACTATCAGCACCACGAGTAACTTTACTAGTACAAGTACAATTTGGTAGCCCGCGGCGCGCCGCAGGTTACTTAGCAGTTAGTGAAGTTAACTGTATAGTTTAACTTCGTCACCGACGCGCTCACTTCGTTACATGTAGAACAAGATGAGGGGAGACGTGTCAGAACACTTTCAAAATTATTATTTAAACATATACATATTTCTACCCTATAAAAAATATAATATAAAATATGCTACTCACGTTAAGAACCGTCTTTCAACGATTTACACGAATGTCATGCTCGCAGCTATGTGTGCGTGGCTAGATGTAGCGGGAGCAGCGTGGTGCGCGCGGACGTGAGCTTTTTTAAGTTAGGAATAAGCATTCACAAGCTCGTTTCGTTCTTAGACATATTAAATGACAATTTTAACATTTCATAATATTCATGATAGATTTGTCTGACGCAATGTTTGAAATTATTTCGATGCCAACCTTAGGCTTACTTCAACATGGCTGACATTAGCCTGTGCTCGAGCTGTCATGTGTAGAGTGTCGCCCTGTAGAGCTGTACCTATACTGACAATCAGTAGGTACTTAAGGTAATTAGTAGATATTATGTATATTCCTAGAAATTGTAATAGCACTCGTCTCAACATTTTCTGTTATTTGATTGATTAAAAAATGTATTTCAAATTAGTTTATAAATCGAGATAGTTTTGATGTCTAAAAATTGTATTACCAGGAACGAAATTCACATGACGCAAAGTATAAAGGGTGTATATTATAGTGTAAAAATATGTAACGGAAATGACGCGATTTGAATACAAAGCGATAGAACCTCCAGTAGCCACTCTGGATCGAGGATATTGTAGTGTCCTCGCCGTTAAAAAGACCATGCAACACAACAAACACCCTAAAGAAGCTATGCGCTAGTACTCACCAGCAGCATACGCATCCTAGAAACACCAAAGAATCGACAAAATGACAGATTGAAGAAACATTAATACCATTCGGAGCAAAATAGGTCTTATTGTAAGGCAGCAAGGCCGACGCATCGTCGTTATGAGAAACAACATACGTAAGTGGGGTGCGAATTCCCGTGTTTCGGCCCGTACAACCACGATCGGTTGATAGGACCATGGGTTGGTGGAGGGATTCCTTCGTATTTCAGCGCACGCGACTCGAAAATTATGTAATCAAAACAAAACTAGATATTCAAGGAGCGATATTTAAGAGTGTGACCATAAATTTTGAGTAGATCATCATATAGAATACATAACCTCGCGGCCGATACTGAGCAGCGGTCTCGTCACCTTCGACTCGGTGCGAAGTACGGCAGCTCGAGGGTGTCCATGCGTGGTAAGAGTTTTCAGAAAATGTTAGTCATGTTATCTTTCTGTAAATTACGAAATTATTTTATTGTGCACACTGTTATTACTCACGTAATATATACACCTATTAATGTTGGATGTAACATATCATACGTGTTATTTAATGATCTGTAGAATCTTAACTTTACCTAACTAAAAGTTTTCTCATATGCCATGTCTCTGTAGTATCGGGTCTATGTATGTAACTTAAGCGCCCTGATATTTCGGTAAGATATTATTAGGGCAGGGTGTAACTTTAGCCATCTAAACCAAGTATATATTATTTTACCTAAATCCTTGTGCCTTGAATGAACAAAGGAATGTTCCTTTTAACAATTAACATTATATTTTCTGGAATTATTTATATTTGAAAAGAAATTGCATTAAAGTATTCTAAAATTATTGAAGCTGACAAAGGTAAAAATTTTCAAAGATTGCGTTCGCTTCAGACCACAGAATGTGATATAAGGTGAAGAAGGTTAATTAGAGCACGCCTTCCATACATGTGCTGTAGATGTACTGACGCAAAATAAATTACGGATACTTCGCGCGCATGATTAACTTCTTATGTAAAATTAACAGATTAGTTAGGAAAAATTCACAGATTTCGTGCCTCACATGACTATCGAGCACATTGGAAATGAATCTGAGGAATTCGAAAAAACTTGACTTTTTTCAAAAAGGTTAGGCTACAGGGCAAACCGTTAACCTGATCGCCTTTTTTTAAGGCTCAAATTGTAGCTAACTACATTGTCCAGAGGAGTTATTCTCAAATTTTTGATATCATTCTTCGTTTCCAAAACATCTAGCGCCAAAATAAAAAAATCGGATTTTTTTTTCACTACTTCGGTCATAACTTTATTCGTTTTATAATTGTTCTTGCACCACCTTATAGCTCTCGTGAATTCGCGTCTTTTGAGCCTTTTTTGAATATATTATCTTCACAACCCTTTTAAAATTATTTTTTCATTCTACCCTATCGAATGGGATATTGTTGAATAGGACTTTTAACGAGATAGAAACTTTTAAGATGCCATGCTGATAGATCATGCTAAAAACTCTTTAGGAAAATTATTTTGAACAAAATCGGACACTATCTTTCGAAGTGTTAAGAAAACTTATGCGCGTTGATAGTCACGGAACCCTCCTTAGACATGTTGTGACATGCTCTCAGATAGGTTACTTCTTTAGTGGGTTCCATTGTGACTGGTGAGCTATGAATATTAATTTCTCAAATACCTATTTGATCATAAAGTTTAAAAATTTTAATTATTAAAAAATATGATTTGCCTCAGCGTTTACAGATCCTTAGGGTTAATGATGTAACTCGACATCAATAACCGCCCGATATGTATGTAAGGTACCTACAGCTTCACACCTATACCTGATCCACTCACATCACTCACCGCCCCCCTCCCCGCGCCTCGCCGCGCCGTACCCCCCGCGGTGCATCGCCTGCCAATTTACACGATTGCGGCTACGATACACACGGACGTGCCACCGAAACGAAACGAAACGATACGTGATGTGGCGATGCATTTTTAAGATATCTATTCAAAATTGACCTTTATATATATATATATATATATATATATATATAAACATTAATTACTCAGACACTTGAGGATCAAGAGGAGCACGCGCCGTGCTACAGGCGCATATAGACCGACCCAGTTCCTGAGTACTGCAGAGTCCCACCTATCCGCCATCGCAATCAGGATGCTGTTGGTGCTTGCTCGGAGCCTCGTCAGCAACGAGGCGCTAGCTTCCTAATTATAGCAAAAAAGTTGTCTACTTGCACCTCAGCCAGCAAGCCTGACGCACGACAAAACCTTGCCAACCCCATCAGCACCCTGAATACGTTGTTGTATTGAATTTTCAATGCATTGTAAAATAGAGCACTATGATTCTACCAATTTCAATGTGACTTATTTTCCGTGCAATAAAGAAATACATTGACACCTTAATTTGGTCGAATTTAATATTTTTGTTTACGCTTAGAATAGATTGTCTCAGGTCAGAGTATCAATTAATTTCACCATTGCCAGGCTGGTTGCCAAGCTAACGGCCGAATACTGGCACAATAGTTAAATTAAGTGACGTTCAAGTCACATGCTGTTCTTGTCATTTCCTTCGCTTCCTTTTCACTGTGAAGCCAGCGAAAAGGAGGGCTCTTCATTTTATTTATCGTTCCAGTAATCGGCCGCAAGTGATATTATTTCAATGTCTTAAAATGTTGTCTCATAAAATTGTTACACCATTCTAGTGCACCGTGTGTTAGCATTTTGGTAGTAAATTGAAACTCACTTCTCGCGTGATATACGGGACTGTTTTGTATCAGCGCAGCGGCCCCCGGGTCCCGACTCCCGCCACGAATACTAATATTCGCGCAAGTGTGGATACCTTGGATATCTTGCCAATAGTAATCAAATATTGAAGCAGCAAGTAGGAACAAAATGTATGGGATTTCACAAAGGGCATCGCATCTTATATCAAATCCCATACATTTTTGATTTTGAACTTCGCCGCTGAAATTATCGAATGCATGTTGACTAAAGGCCCTTATTCCTCATCTTTGCTCGGCTTGGCAAGGCTCGCCGCCTTCTTTCAAGCGACGTTTAAAAAGTAGGTACCTACCTGAAAATTCTCGTATTTAACTTAGACTTTCAATTAATTATTATAAACTAATCGTCTTAATATCATAAGCCGATTTTTGGAGTTGAGACCAATCGCAACGCGATAAACGTTGACGTTTTGACGTTTATGGGACATTTAGTCTGTAAGGACCAAAGAGAATACCATTTTGCAGTTTTAACATATCGGAACTGCATCGATATTGTATTATTGTAAGATTTTATTAGCAAAATCGACATACTGGTCATTAGCGGGGCCAAGTCAATACGTACATATAAAAATAAATTAAATGCGCTAACTTGGATAACTTCGTCCAAAAACAACGAAATAATAAATAAATAGACATGTAAAATATTGATTTAATCATAGGAAACCCCACGTGCGCGAGTTGTATTCGCACTTGGCCGGTTTTTTGTTAATCCATAAAGTACTAATTAAAGTAGCTATTCAGCTTATTGAATAAAAATATAATATTATCATTGGAAATAGAAGCTATTCAACCAAATATATTTCATAAAGATATCATGTAAGTTTCCCGAGCCATCGACTTTTCCCATTCAGGATAATTAGCGATGTCGCCTATGTGTGCCTATAGGTAAATCTGAATACAGTTATTAATCACCCCATACTTGTACTGTTGGCTTCTACATAAATAAGTTAGGAATATGGCAGGGACGTTCGGCGAACGTACGAATGTTCGAGCTTAAAGATTTACTCACAATATAAATTATATACAGTAGCGGAAATCAGCCGTGTCCTTGAAATTTTTAGCTACGAAAGATGCTCAAACATCGCGGCACAGCTAAGTAACTTAAGTCCCGTTAGTCGTTCAATGCAGCGACAAGCTTAGTCTTGCGGCACGCAGCGGGACACTACATACTTCTGCTATTTGAGATTTCGTTAGCGAGCATGTAAATGTCGCGTATGTGTGCGTGCGCCGATTCAACGATAACTTAACGAGACTTAACTTAAGACACAAACTATAAATAACATTTATAGCTTGTGTCTTAAAATAACAAAGAGATAAAATAGTGATTACTGTACAGTCTAGGGCGAGCGCTTACTTGGGACACGACTAATACCAAACACAGTTTTAAGACAGTTGTGTCGCTGCTAGACAGTTGTGTCGCTGCTAGACAGTTGTGTCGCTGCTAGACAGTTGTGTCGCTGCTAGACAGTTGTGTCGCTGCTAGACAGTTGTGTCGCTGCTAGACAGTTTTGTCTATGAGACATTTTGTTTCAAGTGTGTGCATCTTCATAATATATTTTGTAATGCAATAGACAGTCTATTGCATCTCTCACATATTGTGTCTCAAGTGAGCGCTCGCTCTTACAAAACATAATACCAGTTGTTCATGAGAAGTTTGACGGTGTAAAGAATAGTGTGTCTCAAATCAAAACCCATGATTGATGGCCACAGTTCTTTGTGCGTAGACCTGATGGCGGTGTATAAAAGACCGGTCTTTTGTGCAGGATTATTGAACTGTCGCTGACTTCATAATCAATAATATTGACATCGCCAATGTTTTTTTAAATTTGTACCTTAACCACAATATAAACATTGGTTCTTCAATATGGTGTAGATGTAGGTGTATACGTAGGTGTATACGTAGGTGTATACGTAGGTGTATACGTAGGCGTATACGTAGGTGTATACGTAGGTGTATACGTAGGTGTAGGTATAGGTGTAGGTGTAGTTGTAGATGTAGGTGAAGTTACCTATTTATTTATTCCAGTTCAAAGTAAATACAGAACAACGTGTGTCGGGTCAGCTAGTCCTCCTACTTACTATTGAAAATGTGTAAGTTTGTGAGGATAGATAGACGTATGGATGGATGGACGGATGGGAGTTTGTTACTCTTTCACGTAAAAAATACTGAACGAATTTTGATGATATTTGGTATGATAGTAGTTTAACCTCGTGTTTTAACAGATAGGCTACCTACTTTTATCCCGAAAAAGTACAGTGTTCCCGTGGGATATTGTATTTACGCGTAGCCGCCGTCAAAAGCTAGTTCAAATAATACGAAGACGGAAGTAGATATGCAATAACTGAAGCTAAATAATTAATCCTAGGGCCTGTTGCAGAATCTACTGATAAATAGTTAATAGAATCAGGCGTTACTTTGCGCGAGTTGCTCACTTAAGCATGTGTAAAGCACGAATCTCAGAAACAACATCGTGCAATCACCACCACCTCACAAGCAACAATGTGAGCAAGATCGTGCTAGGCCCCACACCACCATGCAGGTTGCAAAACTCGACGCGCGTTTTGGGTATTTTTTCGCGGGATAGTTATATAATATTAATTAAATTGTCTACTGATACGTGCCAGATAGTCGCTCGATTTAAAGTAAGCAGCGACAAAATTTCCGAACAAGGAATACGACACTTATTGTTCAACACAAGCTCTTAGAATTTAATCGAGTTTTGACAAATGACGCCGCGGGGAGTACTCTAACTCAACTTGTTGAGATACATTGTACAGTGTCATTGAAAACGAACTCGTGAGTCGTGAGTGCACTCCTTTGTCGTTGCTGCCAACTTTCTGTAGCGGGCTACGACCTCTTGATTTGTATGTCCTTCTTGTGCTCGAGTGGTGATGATAATAATACAGCAACAATTCTTATATTCTCCTTTATTGGTGCTTAACACAGATACGTATTACATATGAGGTATGCCTAATACAATAATAGACGTCTACACTATTTATAGCCTTTTGACCAACTAAAATAAACTATCTAGATAGGCTTTACTTCATGACATCTGTCAATGTAAAAAATGACATTGACACTTTTGTCAATATGCAACACTTTCCTACTTTATTATTTACTAGCTTTTGCCCGCGGCTCCGCCCGAGAAAATATAGTGTCCCACAGAATACTGTGTCTGTGTTCGTTTTGTCTGTCAAGTGACTTAACCACCGTGTCAGACAAGAACACCATTGATTAGCTTATCCGTTGTGTTAATATTTTTATTAGTGAGGGTTCTTCTTGTAGATTGTCCTAATAAAGTTTTTTTAAGCCATGAGAAGAATCCATCAGTTTAACAGTTAGAGTTAAGACCTATCTATATTCCATCCGTCACCTCCGTCCATAACACACTGTCCGTCTGTCACGAGGCTGTATCTCATGAACAATCTAGACAGTACATGTATTTCTGTAGCCGCTATTACAACAAATGCTAAAAACAATAAAATAAATATTTATTTTTAATAAAATAAATATTTATAACGGCAACAGGTAGAGGTTTGAAAAATGCACCGAATATTGACTTGTATATTATTCTCTTTAACAATAAATAGTAAGATTAAAATAAAATAAATATTTAAGGGCCTCACATACAAATTTTTTTGCGCCATTTTTCGTTCGATATTAATACTCGTGCTCGAGATCTGTACGGGAAATGGTACGGAACCATTCGAGCGTGAGTCCAACTCGCACTTGGCTGGTTTTTATAAGTTTGTGACAGACGACCCAAATCCTTCTCAAAGCGTAGGCACTAACTTCTAATAAGACCTGCATCGCACATTTGATTCCACTGGTTTTGCGGGTAGTCAATCAAGCCGCACACCGCCATGCCTGTGCTATCTGTACATGCACTGGCATGATCGCTTACCATCAGCATCTAGGCGATTATTCTGCTCGTTTGCCAAATACCATAAAATACTCGGCTCAAGCTAGGCTGGTTTAAGTAATCACTAAAACCACAAGGCACTAATGACATGTATTAAACAATTTAGGTAATGTAAGGGTTGGTTTCACAATCTAAGGGACTTGGGTCTAGTTACTTTGAAAGTTGGGCACTTGGTATTCGAGATATCACCTTACGGGATGCCCGTTATACTAATTTGAACTTCGATTGATCCTTGTAGATGAGTTGTGTAACGCATAGACCTATATATTTTAGACAAGGCATGTCAAGTAAGTGTCTAAACTTAAACTGTCCCAATTTTTGGGTTGTTTGGGGCACAGGTGTAACATATTTGACATTTGCTTTCCGCAATTTAATCCCCACACTCACAAACCTTACCACTTTATAATATAAGTATACAGTACATACAGTAACTATAATATACAGTATAATAAATAGTTTTAGCACCATAAATAATAATAATTTTATATTTTAGGGGTGCTCTCCATATATTATGTAAAGTGGGAATGAAAAATATTTTTTCATTTTACCCTATAGTGTGGGGTATCGTTAAATAGGTATTTTAATATAAAAGCAAGGTTTTATACAAGACTTTTTACAAAGTCAACCATTTTCGAGTAATCGGCCTCCAAAGTGGTTTATAAGTTGGTTTTTATTTGATTTTTTTTTATTTTTATTCCCCCTGAAACTATAGTCGATAGACACTTGTAAGTTTCCACGCTGATAGATCATGCTAAAAACTACTGACATGCTCTTGATTAGGTTATTATTTAAACGAAGAAGATGTATTTCATACTTTGTGTTTTATTTTGTGACATCATGCACGTCGAGTAATTCAATATCCAACATTTCAACAAACATCCTACTTTCATCAGTTTATCATACAATAATACATAGTAAGCGTAAAATATAATATTATGACGGAATTTGAAGTGGAAAAACGTGTCACAGTCAGTCACTAACAGTCGGAAAATGCGCCAATACAAAATTCTACAATGCATTTTTCGTTTAACAGTCGTCCGTTCTGGTGATAATACGAGTACAATTTGAAATCGAATAGATGATGTTTCATAAAAAAATTGGCAATTATACGGACTGCCGACTGAAGTGATAACAGTATTTACCGCTTTCAACAATTTCATACTCCAGTACCCGGGAAACCGAGCGATTCTCGGAGTGTTAGTAGTGCGCGAAAAAATAAAAATTATAAAATAAATAGAAATAAGAATAAAAATATTTTGTCTGACCGAGATTCGACCCCGAGACCACTTGGTCAACAACGCAAAATCCAAGTGCCCACAAGTGCAAAGAAAAAAGAAGTAAAACAAGCCAAATTAGTAGTTGTTGAACGGTGCTTTAGGAAATCATGTTGTTGAAAAGTAATCAAACGATGTAATGTCAGATAGGTGATATGAAATACAATTTTTTCCAATAATTTGGCGGCTGTAATTAAAATAGAGATACCCCTGTAATTCTTAACGTCCATACGTTAGCCTTTTTTGTGTATAGGAACGATATGGTCTATTTTTGAACATCACTAAGGCCGGTATAAATAATCAGTACTTAAGATGCGACCCGGTCTCAAGACACGGTTCAGGCTCTGTGATTGGTTGGCTGTCAAAATTTGGCTGTCAAAAACGGAATACAGAAAACAAGATCGAGTATATTACCGTAATAATTTGTCAATTGATTATACTGATGAAATCCATAAAAGGTTAATGATTCCATAAATCTAGTTTCGGTTTCTTGGACTTCAAAAGGACCCTTTTTAAATACTGTGTACCCGTTATCGTCCGAGAGTAATTTAATATTGATTCAATTTTCGTTGCAATTTCGCGGCTAATTTCACGCTAATATTGTTTTACCATTAATTATTGGGTTCTTAAATATGAAATTGGCGTTTTGTACGTTTGTTGTTGTTATTTGTTGTTATTTGAACTTTTTTTTACCACTTTGATCTCAAATATATCTTCTTTGGTTAGGAATTCCAATTTCAAAGTTATACCGCTATTTACTCATGCATTTGTGTTTCGAAAACCGTAATTCATTTGTTTTTTCCTCTTTTGGTTTTTTCTTTGCGTCACTCTGTTTACAAAATGAAAAACTTGAAATATCGTATTATTTTCGAGTACGAGTTCCACCGTGGCACCAGTGCTGCAGAAACGGCTCGAAGGATTAATAATGGCGGCGGTGTCGCAAAAGAAAACACAGTGCGTTTTTGGTTCCAACGTTTTCGTTCTTGAAATTTCAACCTGCAGAACAAGCCCCGTGGGCGGCCGGAGACCAATGTTGATAATGAAGAATTGAAGGCTATTGTGGAAGTGGATCCATCGCAAACCACATCCGAGTTAGCTGCAGGCTGCGGTGTTAGTGATAGAACTGTTTTAATCCAGTTGAAACAAATTGGGAAGGTGAAAAAGCTTGAAAGGTAGGTACCTCATGAATTGAGTACAGCAAACCGACAAACGTGCGTCGACTGCTCCGTTACATTACTCAACCGGCACAATAATGAAGGGATTTTAAATCGAATCATTACCTGTGATGAAAAGTAGATACTGTACGATAATCAGAAACGCTCATCGCGAAATAAGCGAAAATTGACTCAAAAAAAGTTACTTGTGGGCGTTTGGTGGACTAATCCGGTGTCGTTCACTACAGCTTTCTTAAATCTGGCCAGACCGAGGTTGGTCATTCGCTCTAGGCCACTGCTGCTTCAGGACAACGCTAGACCACAGACTGCACAACAGACGGCTACCAAATTAGAGGAGCTTCAATTGGAATGTCTAAGACATCCACCGTACTCCCCGGACCTTGCTCCAACAGATTACCATTTTTTTCGAAATTTGGATAAATTCTTGCAAGGGAATAAATTCAACTCCGATGGGGCAGTCCAAAGCGCCTTCAAAGATTTTATTGATTCCTGTCCGAATGGTTTTTTTAGTAAGGGAATCAATTAACTACCTATAAAATGGCAAAAGTGCGTAGATAGCAATGGTATATACTTTGATTAAATAAATATATTATGTTTTAAAAAAATCGACTTTATGTTCCTCCTTCACAAAACGCAAATTTCATATGTAATGACCTAATATTTCAACAGCCTCCTTGGTCTAGTGGTGTAGAGCTTGGCTTTTGATTCGGAGGTTGTGGGTGCGATTCCTGCATTGGAACAACAAAAAATGTTGTTTCGAAGTTTGGTTAGGACAATGCAGGCTGATAACCTGATTGTCTAACAAGAAAGATGATCCATGCGTCGGATGGACATGTAAAAAGTCAGACCTGCGCCTGATCTCTCGCTAGTCGTGTCGGTCTGTCCGTCCCACTGGGTTTCGAGAGTAAAGGAAGAGAGAGTACTCTTGTGTACTGAGCACCCACTTGGTCACTATAAAATAACTCCTAAGGCTGGATTCATTGATACTAGACCAGCTGGTCTGATATCAATGAAACCAGCCACCGTCACCGTCAAAATCGGTGTGGGGAGCTATTATTATTATTAATATTATTTAACACAGTCATAATAATTACATACAGTTTGTTTTTTTGTAGTTGAAATAGGCAACCCAATAGAAAGCGGTTACCGTCGCCAGTTGACACCCGCAACACCATAGGAGTAGCAAGTGCGTTGCTGGCCTTTTAATACGAAGGTACTTTTTTAAGGTTTGAATGTCACAGTGGTCCGGAAATACCGCTGGCGACAGTTTATTCCAGAGTTTAATTGTGCGCAGAAGATACTCCGGGTAAAGCGCACACGGGACTGCCACTCATCTAGGTGATTTGGATGAAAATGTTGTCGAGTGGGACGGTGGGTAAGTTGCAGCAGGTAAGTCCGAACAATTCCTCGGAGCACTCCCCATTATATAACCGATGGAAGATGCAGATCGAGGCTACATCTGTACTACGTAAAGAAATCGAGCCGGTTTAAAACACTTTGGCAGTCAACAATTCGACTCGCCTTCATTGGATATGATCCTGATGGTGAAGCTGGTATTTTGGTGCTCCTACCCAGAGATGATAACAGTATTCCATGACAGGCCGAACCTGCGCCTTATAGAGTTATAGGCGCTGGACCGGAGTGTAATAAAAACATAGTAATGTAATACAACATATAAAAATGCTTTCCGAATGATGTTGGGGCTACCGTCAACTAGCCGCTGTCGCATCAGGCATTCCAGGCAGATTACATTCCATTTAAAACTTAAATTATTCCCATTACCCAGCAGGAAATATGCCTGATTTACATGCCATCTATTAATGTATGACATTATATATTAATATGACATCATTTCCTGCTGCGCATACCGACGGTTTCCAAGCGATAATACGCAAGAAAATAGATTCACTGTTTCAACGTCTGCGAAAAGTCAGCAACAGCATTCTGAAAGTCATTGCCGGTAGATTTGACTGCCCCATCCAAAGACTTGACATTGAGTGAGAGTAATGGGAATAATTTAAGTTTTTTATGGAATGTTATCTGAATGTCATATTAACATTACTAACATAATTAAAAGTATTATTTTTTTTTTTTTTTGTTACTAACATACTGACAACACTATTGTCATATATTTTTGTCTGAAATTAATGTTTTTGAACGAAGTTCCTTATCGCGCGTTGCGAAAGGGGGCTAGACGGAAAAAATTAAGACCAAAAGTTGTAACGACACTTTTTTCTATAGTTGTAAGCCGTGCGGCGTGGAATAAATTGTAAATTCCCTTCAATTTTTTACCACAAGCCAATTATTACTAAAATTGAGCCTACTTACTAAGTTTATATTACATTCTATTTGTTAATAATAAAAAAAATATTATAATAACTTAAAAAATATATATATTACAATTCCTTCACTAATTAATCGAAAGGAACTTCGTTCTATCCGGGTGTCCCTTGACACCTCTCAAGTTTTTTATTTATATTCTGTTCTATTCTTTTCTAATACTGTTCCGACATGTTTGGAACACCAAGCTTCTTGGAGGCTAACTTGGCCTTACCCTCTAAATGACATCGGAACTGGACCTCGCTCGATATGTCAACACCAAGTATTCCGATGGTAGCTGAGGCAGTTACTACAGTGCTTTCAGAACGAGGACATACAACCATCTTTCTTAAATCATCAACTTTTTAGCTTTCAAATCAATTCAATCTAAAAGGTTAAAATCGTTAAAATTGTTAATGTCATAGTTTTTTTTTATTGCACGGTAAATAAGTGATATTTAAATAGTAAATATAATCAGGTGTTACTTTGCAGAAATCAATATAATCTAATACAATTTAATTCATATTATATTTAGCAATATCCCAGATAATAATAAATGCAGGTTGCAAAATCCAACGAAACAGAGTTTTGCAACCTGCATGGTGGTTTGGGGCCTAGCACGATCTTGCTGACGTTGTTGCTTGTGTGGTGGTGGTGTTTGCACGATCTTGTTTCTGAGTGTACGCATAAGCAGTGTGGGAGGAGGGAGGTGCTTTACGCACGCTTATGCGTGCACTCACACATTTGCTTGCAAATTGTGGGTATTTTTCCGCGGGATATTGCTAGATATAATATTAATTAAATTATTAGTGATTTTTAGATTGGTAGTATTATAGTGTTGTTTACAAAAAGATTAAACTGGATTTGAATAGAGTATAACTGTAACTTCGCGGCTAATTTCAAGCTAATGTTGTGTTGGCAATTATCGCCATAATAGTTAAACGAGGATTAAATACGAGAATGTTGTGAGACGGTAATTAGGATGCAAACTAAACGGTGCTGCAATTTAAACCAGAAAAAGTATAAAGAAATTAATACGTGAGTTACGCCTACTGAGTTACGAGCTTGTCACGTACACAGCAACGACTATTTTCTCATAAAATATACGCGACAGGATAACATTATTTTCTAGCTTTATGTTATACTTTAAACGAGCTATTCTTGTATTTTAATATATACTCATAAACTCGGAAACGGCTTTAAGTATTTTCATGAAATTTTGAACGGAAGGAGTTTGGGAGCGGAAAACCGATCTAGCTAGGTCTGGGGGTCTAGAAAGGCCACTTTAGGTGTTCCTATATTTATTTACATACAAGAATCGTGAAATGGTAAAATGACTATCTGATTTCATCATTTTAGCAATCACATCAATTTTTACAGTTTTCAAAAGAATCGCGTAAAATGGCGCAAATAATATGAGTTGAAAAAAATATATTAAACTTAATGTGAAACACCTAAAGTGGCCTTTTCAGACCCTCAAGTCAATGGGAAATCATTTTTGAGTTTTTATATGTTTTCCTTTCGTCGTGCGACAATATAATATCAATAATTTCAACTCGTGCGGCAGTTTGGTATGCGAAACTTTTTTGCGTTATTGGCGATTTCTTGTCTTGGGTTTGAAATTTGAATCCCGGTCAGACAAATATTACTTAACTATAACTTTTTCTTTATTATTTATCTCAGAGCAAAGCTCGGTCTCCGAGGTACTTTTCTAAATAGCTTTCTGTTGCACTTTATCTACTGAAAAGTGTCAGATAGCTTATTTGCATGTTTTGTCTCTGTCGCTCGATATTAAGTAAGCAGCGACAAAACTTCCTAATCCGAAAATAAAAAGGTATCCGACACTTGTCTACACCAATATCTACACAGGGACCTTAAAGTGGACTCTGCCGCTAGCTAATTATTAAAATTGCTGAAGCTCACGAAAAATGACTTGATAACCACGTTAATATTGAAGCTATTCCGCTCTTGGACAATACAAACACAGTTAGAAGGCTAATAAGGTCCTTTCCTAGTCCATTAGTGTTAGTGTATAGTGTAAACCTAGTGCAGTGAAAATTACTGAAAGTGCAGTGAGACTAAAAAATAAAAAATAAATAACTGGAACAAAATGGCTTCCCTTTAATAGAGAAAATAAGTAAATAAGAAAAGTGCTGATAGACACATTCTTATTGTAAACAATCCAGTAAGCAATTTAGTTTTAGAAAAATTATTCATTAGTCTTAAGGCTAGATTGTAATTTTATGTCGTTACTATGTATTGATTAGTCTTAAGGCTAGATTGTAATTTTATGTCGTTACTATGTATTGATTAGTCTTAAGGCTAGATTGTAATTTTATGTCGTTACTATGTATTGATTAGTCTTAAGGCTAGATTGTAATTTTATGTCGTTACTATGTATTAGAAACATCATACAGATATCAAAAAAAAATATTATAGAGAAGGAAAGTTTGTTTGTTAGTTTGTTTGCAATGAATAGGCTCCGAAACTACTGGTCTGATTCTAACAGAATTTGGCACAGACATAGAGTAGACCACGGGGAAGGACATATGCCACTTTTTACTGCGGGAAATGCTGGATTTATTATTGCGCGCACGAAGTCGTGGCCAACATTTAGTTAAATATAAGGCCCTTAATCAGATATTGCCATAAAAACAGTTGTTTGTCCTGCGTATGTATATCATGCTATTCCATTGTCTTACACACGTAGGCTTCTAAAATAAATGATGTAGTAATCTCACCAATTATTTACATTTAATCACGTGAGTAGACGTAAAGGGGTCGTAAAATCAGTAACGAGCGATTGCTGTATTAAAGCATTTATTTAGGCACCATATTGTGTTTGTTGCTTCCGTAGCAACATCGGTCGTTATAAAACAAAAAAGAATGTAGAGCTTAGACAAATTACAGTAGCGAGACGATAACGAAGTTAGAAAATAAGCCTAGCTAAGATGCTATCTCTAATAGGCGTCTCCAGACGACTGTTTTTTTTATTGCATAAATGATAGTACTCATAAATATAAGTAACTTCACAAAAGAAATAGCATGTAAAAATTAATATTTTCCAAGGTTTTCTTTATAATTAAATTCACGATTTCTTTATAAGATTTCACAAGTCTCGTGAAAACGCTCCATACTAAAGTCGTACCTAGCTGTGACGTCACGCCTAGGTAAAAGTGTATGAAGTGTTAGGCCGCAGGATACATCTTAGAATAGCAAAAAAAAAATTTTTTTTTGCTATTCTAAGATGTATCAACTACATAACTACATATAAAATATTATATTTTTTAACCTTTACCAGTAGTAGTAACTCAATATTTCTGAATAAATAAATTAAACTAAATAGACTAAACATGTAGTCGTCTCCGCTATTACAATGACGAAGTCAGAAAACAAAAATGAACGGTATTGACGTATCGCACTATATGTTATCTAAACACACCGGCATATTTAGCGGAACACAAAAAAAAGGTCCATAATTAAAAAAATATGGTTTTATTTTAAAATCTACTTACTACACTTCTTTTGTTATTTAAAGTTTCATTTTCTTAAAATGAGATCACATTAAGAACAGATTTTGCGAGTAAAGGCTATTTGTGAAAAATGGTACATTTTTGAACTTTTCATGTAACCGGGAAAAGTGAAAATTAATATTAAAATAACAATTAATTAAATTAGAAAAATGGTGATTAAATCGCGTATTTCCTCCACGTACTCTTATTAAAGTTTCTACCCGTCTAGGCATACTGAGAATGATGTTATCGATTGTCTCCTGGGACAGTCTCCGCCATTCCTCAAGTACGGCGATTCGCAGTTCACCCACGTTGACAGGAGCTGGAATTCTGGACTTAACTTTTCTTTTCAGCAAGTCCCAAACGTGCTCTATTGGGTTCATATCCGGTGATCTCGCCGGCCACTCCATAACAGTGATATTCATATCATTAAGATAAGCTTGAGTTACCCAAGCAGTATGCGGCCGAGCATTATCCTGCATAAAAACAAAATCGTCACCGATATATGGAGCAAACGGTACGACATTTTCTTCTAAAACTTCTCTGATATAGCGGTCTGCAGTCAGACTCCCTCTGTCAATCACTACCAAGTCTGTGCGAGCTCCCAAACAAATGCCCGCCCAAACCATTATTGATCCACCACCGTATGCAACTGTAGTTTCAAAATTTGTCTGAATGTATCGTTCTGCTTTGCGTCTGTATATTCTTTGCCTGCCGTCAATTTGATTTAATAGCATTCATCTGCATTCATCACTAAACAATACCTTACTCCATTGGTCCGCGTTCCAAAGTCGATGTTCCTGAGCAAAATTTAACCTGTTTCTACGATGATTTACCTCGAGCCTTGGAGCCTTGGCGGCCACAAATGAACCCAAACCAGCTTCTTTGAACCTTCTTCGTACCGTACGCTCACTTACGGTTACACCCCGCACTGCTTCTAACTCATGTCGGGCTTGGACGTCCGTCAAACGGGGGTTCCTACGTACACGAAACCGAATGAAACGATCATCCCTACTCGAAGTGCGTCTTTTTCTGCCTTGTCCTGCTCTTCTCACATAAGTACCGGTCTCCCTGAACCGTTGGATACTGCGATGGATCGTTGAAACTGGTCGATGAAGATCTCTGGACATCGCTCTGTAGGTTTGACCATTTCTTCGCATTTCGAGTGCCCTAGCAATCTCCGTTGGGGCTAAGTCAGGCATAATTCAGTCCTCAACTCCAAAAAGATACGCGATTAAAAAAAACTAACAAAAAACAGTATTTCAATGAAATTTTAAATCAAACTCAGAAGGAAGAAATACTCGAAGTTCGCTCCAGAAGGTGTATTTGAATCAAATTAAAACAATTGCATAAAATGTGATGTTCAGTTGTTTTCTTAATTTGAAAATATTTCTTTTTAAATTAAATGACGTATAAACCAGCCAGCAACCTTATATTATACTGATATCAAACCTTTATTTTATGTTCCGCTAAATATGCCGGTGTGTGTACTAAGCACACGTTATGTCAATCCCATGTTATTTATATTGGCAATAGGGATGTTAACTAGTGTTAAATATCACATTTTTACTAATTAAATTTTAAAATTGTTGATTACATAAATCTAAAAGAAATAGGTAATTAGGTTGAAGCGATTAAAAAATATAAGCAAATAAAAAATATTACCCATCTCTTTCTCGCAAAACGATTTGTTACGTAACAAGCTGCTACCGCTATACGTTTTTTAATGACAAATGTATGGCGGGAACAACTCACATGCCGATATATCGCTCTCTTATTGTGAATTTAAATTGTTTGTATCTTCCATATTTTTTAAGATACACAAAAATGGGTTCTAGATTGTTTATTAACATGTTGTATAACATCGAATAGACGAAAAAATAATTTTCAGGCAACATGCATATAGCCAAGTTCGAAGTTCATAATTGTAATTAAAGATGGCATTTTGGCCAAGCCCTCAGTACGACCACCTTGTTTATGTTTCTCGGCAATCTGCGTTTTTGTATAAAAATGACAGACGATGTATTAAAAACGACGCTTCCTGATCATGAGCGACGTGGATGTACTGTAACATGAGAGTGACGACGTGGTTTAGCGAGTTAATCCCTACACATATTGTATAATTTCCTAACTGCGGTGTCACTTTGTCTAAGCCCCCGGTGCAGAGTCCATTATCCGGACTATAATAGCCAATAGGCTAGACGACTTAACCTTTTAGTGCATAAATGAATAGTTTTCTTAAATATGAGGAACTTCTCAGAAGAAACGATACACCTAAAATCAATATTTTCATAGGTACAGCGATACAAAGTTTCGCAATGTTCGCATGAACGGCAGTCAGTTAACTGAACTGCTGAATATCAAAGACGTTGATATTATTGTCATTGCATATTGCCTTCCACTGCGTTTTTTCAATGAGAATTTTTAAATTCGTGACATCTGACAGCTTTTTGGCAAGAATCGTCGCGCTACCAAGCGCCGCCTGGTGGCAGAAAAAGAATCGAAAATTCTTATGGACGTTTTTGATACCACTTACGCCACCAGATGACGCTTTGTGTGAGTTGGGTCTGCCCCCTACCGGCAGAAAAAATATCAAAAACCCTCATTGTCGCACCATGTGTTTCTAAATCATGTTTTCCACGGGAGCCTTCTTTTTTCCAACGTCATATCTTATACTCTAAGCGAGACAATCTTGTATATATATTCGGTTTCTCGAAAACGAAACTTAGTATGCAGGAAGTTTTAGGGCAGAAAAATCTATCTATCCTAGGTCTTATCACTGGGAATCTGCGCATTTTTAAGCTGTCTATTATGATTTTTATTTCTTCGTGCAACAATATATCAATAATTTAAACTCTATTATGTCAGTTCGATTGGCAGATTGGTATGCGTATGTAAAATGTTGGCATTGTTCAGAAATTCGGAATGTGGTGGGTTCATACCTCGGTAAGATAAATATTTTTGCGATTAATTTATCAGATCTCCGTGCAAGTTGTAACACTACCTCGCGAGTAGCAAATACACGGTAACGAAAAATATTCTCGTTAGGTAAGACAAAACCTTTTGTCAATAAAAAAATGCACAGAAGCAGGAATAAATAAAATATGGATACAACTTTTGTAACGAGTTCTATCGTATCCTATCGTGCCCTTAACTTTCCCCTTGTTTCTTGCTTTAGCGCGGCGTTCTATTTTCAGCGCTGTTTTTTCCGGTCGGCGAGATTTCGGAGGCATATAGTCCGTGCCTAAAGCGCCCTCTTTTTTAAAAAAAGCATGCATCAGCCTCGAAACAGCTTCATGTGCACCGGCTCTGGTGGCGAATTCTAAATGGACTGGCCAATGTTGCCTGGACCGGGCTGATGGTGATGACAACGCAGGTGACATTACGCGTTGTTAATTTTTAATAAAGCGTAAACACGTAGCAGTAATTCCCCTTCTCTGTCCCCCCCCCCCCACCTTCCGTACCGCACCCCCCACCAGTTCCAGAGTGCTTCTCACTCACCGCGCAAATTCGTTACTACGGCGTACAGAGTAGGGCACGAATTGCAGGGACGACTGGAGCATTAACGATAACAAAGTTCAGAATGAAATGTATTTTAACGACGAAATATATCAATGTCATACATTATATTCTATTAGAATTTCGTTATCGTTTATAATGTGTTGTTACTTTAAGTAATCTAAAATTCGTTTCAAAATAACATCATAATATAACAGGTATTTGTAATAACATGAAAGTCA
This sequence comes from Phengaris alcon alcon, assembly GCA_037179445.1. NCBI lineage: Eukaryota > Metazoa > Arthropoda > Insecta > Lepidoptera > Lycaenidae > Phengaris > Phengaris alcon. The sequence goes on from JAYRCH010000376.1 coordinate 845,777, forward strand.
TTTTCAATCGAAAATTAATATCAACATAGGAAATTTCTGTAAATTTCCTATGTTGTATGTGTATGTACGAATGTTGCTGGCAAAATTTGTTATTCTTGGCTGTCCAAGAGTAACAAATTTTGGCAGCAACATTCGTTTATTCTCTCCACCAGACCAGTGTGACCAGCTACTCTGTGCTGTCAAGGCATCAGGTTTTTATCTTGTCACCGAGTGCAGCTGCACCCCGCACTATGCTTCAAGGTTGGACACTAAAAATACACCTCATTAGTGCACACCACAACGTAAAAGCTCTAGGTCTCCCCTGCGGGTATAACCACAATTTGTGTCATAATTTGGAGATGCTGAAGAAAATTTTGAGGAGCAAATAAGTTTATTAATTGTCTTGATGATTTTTTATCTATACTAATATTATAAAGAGGAAATATTTGTTTTTTGTTTCCATTGAATAGGCTCCGAAACTACTGGCCCGATTTGGAACAGATTTAGAGTAGACCACGGGGAAGGACATAGGCTACTTTTCTTGCGGCAAAATGTACTGTTTCCGCCCATTTTCCTATTGCGCGTACGAAATTGCGGGCAACGTCTAGTAATTTATATTTTAACACATACAGTACTTATCACACAGTAACTACATGTTTGCTGTTAATAACAAGTTACTACTAACAAATCTTTAATGAATAATGTTTGTTGAAAATTATTCAACTACACAAAATTAGGAATTCAATTAAAAATATCTATGGGTACAAAATGCAAAAAAGTACTTGTTATTCTTTTTTTTTTCAAAGATAACATGCTACAACAGGAATACAAGGAATACAGGAATACAGGCTGATCACCTGATTGTCCAAACCAAACTTGGAACCAACATATTTTGTTGTTCCAATGCGGATATCGAACCCACCACCTCCGAGTCGAATGCCAAGCTCTAACCACTAGACCACGGAAACTGATTATTATAAACGATGAAAATTATTAAAGTGCCAAATGCCAATGGTAGTGCAGTTCGCGCTATTTCACACCGTTATTTAAAAAACGTTTGAATTTTAAGCTCTGTTGACGACACCGACAACTCATGAATAAAATATGATTTTAATTTGAAAAGGTTTTAAAAAGATCTTCTCACTTCTCAGGTGCAGATTTTCCACTCAGATTTAAAATGTATTTTTTAATTTTCGCATCACACCAACATCGTCACATAAATATGATGTGAGATTGCCACAGCTTTCATGTCATAATATAAATATGAGTGAGTACCTAACGCTATTTCTTAGAAATTCGCTTTTTGACGTCATTAGTTCGTATCTAATCGATAGCGTAGTTCCTTGCTTGTTCCCAAGGTTGTCCTATTAAACTGGCAGTGTAAAATTGGCAAAAATTAAAATAAATATATTCTGATTTTGTTGCTAATTATTTGCCAAAGAATCGATTTTGTTATTATTGCTGATTTCGAGAAATCGCCATTGATGCTAGGTTGACAATAAGGTAGCATGCAATTTTGTGCAAAATGGGCAAAAAATTAAATAAATATGTTCTGAATTTGTTGCTAGTTTGTTGCTAATTAGTTGCCAAAGAATCGATTTTGTTACCCAAAACAAAATTACATATTCACTAGCGAGATCAGTATTCGATTCTCTTTCCAAAAGTACACAAGAGTTGATCTTATGTTTTGACGAGATTATCCTACAAAAGGACTAACGGTGGTGTGATAAAACTGCACAGTTCGGTCACGGTAGACGTACATACATACAGTACTACATTTTCATACTAAATCACCTGAATCGCCGCACGCACACATAATATATATGACGTATACTGTGAGCGAACTGTGCAGTTTTATCCTTGTGGTCTGTAGCGTGAATTAATCATGTTAATTTTCTGTAAATTACAAAAAAAAAAATTATACACACTGTCATTCCTTGCGTAATATTGTAGCCTAATGTTGGGTCAAATATATCATTCGGATAAAACAACATATAATATCGTACATGTTTCCTTACAAAATGTATGGAAGGAAAGGGTTTGAAGATTCATTCTTATGTTATAAAAGCTCGTGAGTTAAAATAAGTGTCAATTTCTAAAATAATATTTCCATTGTACTCAACTTCAGTTTGCCTTCAAGCTTTTATGTAGACGATACCTCACCAAAAATATTCTGTAACTCATCAAACTCAGGGCAACTTCCAAAGTTTTAATAACTTATAATTTATTTACTAACGCGGTGTTGGTTTTAAATTTAAGGAAGGGTACGAGCCCATTAATGTTTCGTTACTCAAAAACACAAACTTCAGAAGCGCTTTATGTCATCCTAATCTTAATATAAATAAAAAGGACGGATGGATATTTCTTGCTCTTTCACGTTGGAAAATGAGTATTACGCTATCAATATTTTGCGGATAATTATGAGAGAATCGTATAACATTCTAAATCTCATAGCTGAAATACTCTGGTCAGGTCCTATTTAATATTTTTACCCCCGACGAAAACATGTCAATATTAGGTCCTTACATATAAAATTAGCGTTTTGTCTTACTGGCTACTTTGATCTGAAATATATCTTCTTTGGTTAGGAATTATTTCGGTTTTTTCTTTGCGTCACTCTGTTTACAAAATGGAAAACTTGAAATATCGTATTATTTTCGAGTACGAGTTCCACCGTGGCACCAGTGCTGCAGACACGGCTCGAAGGATTAATGATGTGTATGGCGGCGGTGTCGCAAAGGAATACACAGTGCGTTTTTGGTTCCAACGGTTTTCGTTCTGGAAATTTCGATCTGCAGAACAAGCCCTGTGGACGGCCGGAGAGGAGGAGAGGACGGTGTCGCTCACTACAGCTCTCTTAAACGTGGCCAGACGATTACGGCACATTTCTATTGCCAGCAACTGTAAATCATGATGGAAAAGCTAGCTGGTAAACAACCGAGGTTGGTCATTCGCTCTAGGCCACTGCTGCTTCAGGACAACGCTAGACCACACACTGCACAACAGACGGCTGCCAAATTAGAGGAGCTTCAATTGGAATGTCTAAGACATCTACCGTACTCCCCGGACCTTGTTCCAACAGATTACAATTTTTTTCGAAATTAGGTCTTCTTGTCTTGTCTTCTTGCAAGGGAAAAAAATCAACTCCGATGGGGCAGTCCAAAGCGCCTTCAAAGATTTTATTGATTCCTGTTCCAAATGGTTTTTTTAGTGAAGGAATGAATGAACTACCTATGAGATGGCAAAAGTGCGTAGATGGCAATGGTGTATACTTTGATGAAATAAATTTCGCTCCTCATGTTTACGGAAAAAAACAGTTCATCATAGTAACTTGTAACGTATAAACAACCTACCGAGTTCAACATCATTTTTTACGTCCTTTCCTTAGAGAAATCTCCCGAATGTTGATACTTGATACACATTGACGCAGTGAAATATCGTTAACAGAAGCAAAGGGTCAGCGTAGACGGACCACAAACGACCGGTACGTAGTAAGGGTGAGTTCACACCACGACGATACGCAACGCTACACGGCGCTGCAATTTTAAGATATAAGCTGCTATATTCAAAATAAAACGTCATTGCACACAATGAAACGTGTATCTTCTTGTATAATGAATAAAGTTCAATTATGAATTGCTATCTTATAAATGCAGCGCCTTGTCGCGAATCGTTTCGTTTCTGTGTGAATTGACCCTAACTATTTATTAATCTGTTGTCGGCGGACACTTGAGTACAAAAGTACTGCTGTATTTTTGAACCTTATTCACGCCCTCTGTGGCTCAGTGGTTAACGTGTTGGTGCTCAAGCAGAAGGTCGCGGGTTCGAATCCCGCCAAGAGAACAAAAATTTTTCTGTGTTCCTGGGTCATGGATGTGTATTAAATATGTGTAAATATATAATAACATTTTTTAACATGTGTATAGTATACTTCCCGTTGTCTGGTACCTGTTACACAAGTTCTTCGGAAACATATCACGGGGCCAGATTGACGTGGCGTGAAGCGTCCGTAGACATTATTATATTATTGCCATAGTATATTCCGTTCAGATATAATTTAATCCGAACGTTAACAAAAACAACAGTAGAACACATAGGTATTTTAAATGTCACTATTACAACGTCTCATATCGTGGAATAAAGAAACACAATAATTGTTAAGGACAGCGGCCTCGAAACGTAAAACATAAGTGAATTTAAATGTGAACGATAAACGTGTAATTAAAAACAGTACATAAAACTATAATAGTGAATACTCAGTGACTATATGTATAGATTTATATGGCATCCGTGTGTAAAAATCGTGTTATATGGTGTTTTATCAAGTGCAGGTTATTTTGCTTATATATTTTTAACTAAAGCTAATTTCAACGTAGCTTCTTTTGATTTATGTGAATAAACATAATACCTAACGTGTAGCGTAACGATTAAGAATATATAATAAAGGGTTAAATAGTTATTAAGAAAATAATTGTAAAAATGTAGAACATTTCTTATATGGTAAGCTTTAAGTTGTAAATATCTTTTTTATAGAATAAGATCTCTAGTATATAAGGGTTTATGTATATGGTCTTAACAATAAAGAATTTCACACAACGCGTTTTGCTTCACCTGGCTCATGAAAAATATGGAAAATTATGGAAAATAGCCGTATAGAGAGGTAAAAGTGAGATAGCAAATCGGCCCGAAAGAGGCGTACGGGCGGGGCTCTCTATACGGCATTGCCATGAGCCAGGTAAGCAAAGCGAAAAAAGTGAAAATCGTTCTCCTCAAAATCGTGTTTTATTATCGCCCCGGCTCTGCCCAAATCGGTGTAACCTTGCTATCTTCGAGTCTAATCTGAGCCGGCGGTGAAATTATACAGTCCTGTACAGTAGTGCGTGGTCCTTTGGCGAGCCGAATTTCTAGATCGAAGAAAAATTCGAAGTCCATATCAAGTTGAAAATAACGAAGACGGCACATAGAAGAATTTGAACAGCTGTTTTGAACATAGAAAAATTTCCGAAGATTCAAGATAGAAATTTTTACTGAAGACTGGACTTAGAAAATTTTCGTCAGCTGTTCTGAACATAGAAAAATTTCCGAAGATTTAAGATAGAAATTTTTACTGAAGACCGGACTTAGAAAATTTTCGTCAGCTGTTCTGAACATAGAAAATTTTTTTGAAGATTCAAGATAGAAGAATTCTATCAAGTCAGAACATTGGAAACTTTATCAAGATTTATCAACGGGAATCAACGCCAGGGATTAGATTGGACTCAGAAGATCGGACTCGAGGATACAAGGATACACCGCTGCGAACGGAATCAAGGATTCGCAGATTTTTCATCGGAAAAACCTCCCGAAGATTCTTGAAAAGGAAGATTAACATTGAAGATTAATATTGAAGATTAACATTTGAGATTAACATTTGAAGATTAACATTTGAATATGGTTATGACAAGAAGTCAGAGTGGGGCCGAGGAGAACCAGCAGCAACCACGAAGATTTCCGGATCCGCCACGATCGCCGTCCGCTGCCGCTACGAGCCAGCCGCCGCCGACCGAGGGAAGAGCGGATCTGCTTCAAACTGTTTTGAAACCGAGACCAGGTACCAGCAAGGCGCCTGCATCCTCGGAAGTACAAACCCTAGCCAGAAAGAAGGCTACTTCAATTAGATCGCGTCGATCGACAGCAAGTGTCGTCGCGCGTATGCATTACGAGGCGGAGGGGAAACTCGCCGCTCTTCGTAAGAAGGAACTGCAGATCGAAGCAGAACTTATAAAGAAGAAGCTCGCCGCTGACGTCGCCGCTGCAGAAGATGGTAGCAGCCCCGACGATGACGAGCCATCAGAACAGGTGGAGCAACGTGTCCGAGCCTGGCTAAGCGAACAGGGTCCCGAACCCGAAGAGGCTAGACAAGAGCCGACATCAATGGAAGAAAGAGAGACGCCGAAGCCAGAAGACATGCCACCGAAGGGAGCCCAGAAGACGAGGTTCGAGTGGCCGCAGCAACGCCGCCCACGCTCACCCACACCGCCCACGTCTAGAGCTAATGGAGTGGAACAACTTGCCGAAACATTGGACAAACTGCTAAACCAACGCCAGTCGCGCCACACTACGGAGTTGCCCATATTCTCGGGCGCTCCCACCGAATGGTTGCCATTCAAAGCCGCCATGGAAGACACCACTGCGTTCTACAAGCTCAAGCCGATCGAGAACTTAGCTCGTCTGAGAAGCTGCCTACGGGGAGAAGCAAGAGAAGCCGTGGCACCACTGCTGAGCGTCGCGACGCCGCCTGAACAAATTATGAAGACCTTGGAACAATGCTTCGGTCGACCCGAGGTTATAGTCGATCGCATGATGGAAGACCTGAAGAAGATATCGAGGCTCGGAGGTTCGGCGGCAGAACTCAACCAATCTGCAGTAAAGATTCAGAACATGGTAGCCATCCTGAGGAAGCTGAGGCACGGGTACCTCTTTAACCCGTTGCTCACGAGAGACATCCTGGAGAAGCTCAGCCCATACGAGAAGAGCAAGTGGTACGACTACGCAGAAGAGACGTCGCGCTTCAGGAACGAGCCCGATGTCGTCCTTCTCTCTGAATTCTTAATGAGAGAAGCGGACAGGGCGCTGCGCTACGGGTTCAGCACGGCACCGAAGAAGGAAACACCGCGTCCACCTCCTAACAAGAACGAAGCCCGAACGAGAAGGCCAGTCTTCGCGATAGCATACGAGGGCAGGGATTCGCCGAGTCGCAGCCAGCCAAAGAAATTACGCGAAGAGTCAACGAAGTGCCCGATATGTACCGAAGATCATGCTCTATTTCGCTGCGCTGCTTATAAGAAACTGAGTATGCAAAAGAGATGGGACACGGTCAAAAAGGAAGGCCTGTGTTTCCGGTGCATACGAAGCAGGTACAGAAGATACAACTGCAGAGCGAAGCCGTGCGGCGTGAAGGGCTGCAACTTGCCTCATCGTGCTCTGCTGCACGAAGACAGGTCCGGCGGCGCTCCACAGACAGAGGACGCCGTGATTACCGCATCGGTCACCTCCGACCGCGCGGTGAAACTTAAGATGAGAAGAATTCAAGTTGTCGGTCCACGGGGCGAAGCGGATATCTTCGCGCTGTTCGACGAGGGCTCGACAGTGAGTGACACTACTGGATGAAGACGTCGCGAAGGCTATCGGTGCAGACAGCCCACCGAAGGTGCTGAGAATGCATGGGATCAATGCCGAGAGAAGGGAAGAAAAAAGCCGACTCGTACAACTTGGCGTACGGGGTCACGACGGTACCAGATATGACGTCACTGCGAGAACCGTGGCCGGATTGAACCTACTTACTCAGTCCGTCCCGGAATCACTGTTTCGACTTGCTCACCTGCACGACCTCAAGAATGAAGAGATATGCTATGAAGACAAGAAACCCCAACTTCTCATCGGCACGGACAACTGGCAGCTCATTGTATCCAGGGAGCTGAGGATTGGCAAGAGAAACCAGCCTGCAGCCTCGAAGACGAAGCTCGGCTGGGTAATCCATGGAAGCATCCCCAGACGCCTCATAAAGCAGGAAGAACACGAGAACATCCTGCACGTGTCTACGATCGAGACCCGAGGCGAACGACTGGAGGAAATGGTGAAAAAACACTTCGAAATAGACGCACTGGGAATAGTGTCTAAGGCTAAGCTGAGCAACGAGGAGCAGCGAGCCATCGACCTCTTTGGAAGAACGGCCAAACGAACGGAAGACGGTCGATTCGAAGTGGGACTTCTGTGGCGCACGAACGGCGTCAAGCTACCTCTTAGCTACAACAATGCGCTAAAGAGGCTCAAGAACTTGGAACACAAGCTCAAGAAGAACCCCCTGGACGAGGCGCAGTATCATGGGCAGATGAAGAATCTCATAAGCAAGGGATATGCGGAAAAATGCGACGGGACAGAGGCCGGAAGTGACATCACATGGTACCTGCCGCACTTCCCGGTTAGAAACCCAAACAAGCCGGGCAAGTTGCGACTGGTTTTCGACGCAGCAGCGAGAACAAACGGCGTGAGCCTCAACGATCACTTGTTAGAAGGGCCTGACCTTCTGACCTCATTGCCGAAGATACTGTTCCGGTTCAGAGAGGAAGCCGTCGCTGTGAAGGCCGATATAGAGGAGATGTTTCTTCGTGTCAAGGTCAGAAAAGAAGACCAACCGGCCCAGCTGTTCCTGTGGAGAGAAGATGAAGGCGAACCGCCATCCGCATACAAGTTGGCGGTAATGATCTTCGGAGCATCGTGTTCACCGTTCCTGGCACACTCAGCCCGGAATCGGAACGCGGAAGAATTTGCCGAATCGCATCCCGAAGCTCATCGCGCTATCACCGAAGCCCATTACATGGATGACTACGTAGACAGCTATCCAGACCACCAGAAGGCCATGCAGATCGTGGAGCAAGTGGACCAAATACATAGGAAAGGTGGCTTCCACTTACGAGGCTGGACGAGCAACGACCGGAGGGTGCTAGAGGGACTGCCTGAAGACCGCCTGGCCGATAACACTACACAGCGTGTCACCAAAGACGAGCAGAAGACCTTGGGCATGCTGTGGGACTCCCGAGGCGACAAACTAAAATTCAACACGTCGCTATCCAGAGTCCACAAGGAGGTTCGCGAGCTACAGCGGGCACCGACGAAGAGAGAGGCCCTTAGCACGGTGATGAGCATCTACGACCCGCTGGGACTGCTGAGCTGCTACACGATCACCGCCAAAGTCATCCTACAAGGCTTGTGGCGTCAGAAGCTGGACTGGGACGAGTCGCTACCCGCTGAGTCAGCCCAAGACTTCGCCCGTTGGCTGACCGACATGGAGTACATCAGTCAGCTCGAGCTACCCCGGAGTTACAACGGGGGGAGTTCGACGAGAGGCCGGCAGCTGCACGTATTCTGCGACGCGAGTAAGGACGCATACGCCGCTATTCCGCCGTCTATTGGAGGTTGGAACAAGAAAATGGGGAAGTACGAGTCGTGTTGGCCGCCGCCAAGGCCAAAGTGGCGCCTCTGAAGGCACAAACGATACCAAGGATGGAGCTACAGGCTGCCCTGGTCGGAGCGAGGCTAGGAAACGTCGTCGCAGCAGAACACAGGCGGAAAACGGACACGGTTTTCTACTGAATCGACGCACAAGTGGTTCTGTGTTGGATACAGAACGGCAGCCGCAAATACACACCGTACGTCGCACATCGGCTAGGGGAGATCGCCGAGCTGACGTCTGTTCACCAGTGGAGTAAAGAACGGAGGTTACGTTCCGTTCCACGTACCATTAACCGTAAAGAACGGAGGTTACGTTCCGTTCCACGTACCATTAACCGTAAAAAACGGAGGTTGCGTTCCGTTCCACGTACCATTAACCGTAATGAACGGAGGTTACGTTCCGTTCCACGCACTATTAACCGTAAAGAACGGAGGTTACGTTCCGTTACGCGCACCATTAATCGTAAAGAACGGAGGTTACGTTCCGTTCCACGCACCATTAACCGTAAAGAACGGAACGGTTACGTTCCGTTATACTAATATTTTACATATTTATAAATATGTATGTAAATATGTACATAATTATTAAATCGTTATTTTTGTACGAAGTTTTCCAAATAAACGCATTATACAAGTAAAGTACTCCTGAACTTCTGATGGACGGACGGACAGACACAACCATAAGAGTTCCGAGACGTGAACTACGGAACCCTAAGGGTTTAAGTTGTCGCGTCGCGGAGGCCGGTCTACGCCAATTCAGAGGAACACAATGTATGTAAAACAAGGTGAGTTTCAGAGTTTTCTTATAAAATTTGTCCACTCGTATACTGTATTTGGTAACTTTACAAGAGTCATTTTTGAAACTCGAATTGGCTGTTGTTTAAAGAAATACGATTAGCAAAACTTCGAAAAAATTTTCGTTCACTCGCAGCTTTGTTTTCGTAAAAATAAAAACAAAAGTTTAAAAATATGATTTATATAATATCCGTAAAGACTGTGGTAGCTACGAGAAGTTTTGGATAGCATTGTTGGAAAATTGATTCGGATAGCCTACTGAATTTTTTAGAGTTTTTAAGTAAATTTACAATTATTGTAAATCGACGGTAATTAGGATTTAAGACTAGGTTGCCCGAGAACTTATACTTCGTTCATCCAATTCAATCCAAACCTAAACAAAGAACAATAGAGTACTTACTCATAATGCTACCAAATTGAATGTAATTTATTTAACGTGCAAGAAATAAATAAAATGACACATTAACTTTGTCGGTTTAATTATTTTTCGTGACGGCTTTAGGTTAAATTACATCTTAACAGAGTAGGCATATAAGTTTGGAAATGTACACAATATGTACTGACCTGGACTTGTAGTCTGGAACTGCTTGATGTGGCAGCTTTCTTGAACCATTTTTTTCTTGTATATATTATATTGCACATGATACTTTATCTACGATAAGCAACGCGAGCGCAAAGAACCGATATGCATTATGAATTGCGAGGGTACGCGCGATACATTATGCGACTACAAATGTGCGCGTGCGTCGCTGATCGCGGCTTGCGCCCAGCATTAGCAACTTGAAGCGGACTGACTATCGTACCAGGGGCCGGCAGGGGCGTAAAATTATCGTATTTTTTAGGATAATGTTTATCATAAATAAATAAATCACATAAATTGTAATATTGATATGTATGTAAGTACTCTATAGTTTATCTTTTTTAAACCACCGCTTTCAAATCAACAGAACACTGAAACCCAAATGTTTTACAGACCTGAACCGACTCCCTTTCCACTTCAAGTTCAATAAACGCGCCAAGTTTTAAATTCACTCGGACAAAATTTCACTGTTCCCATGCATATAACCATAATAATTCATCGAAATTACTGTCAACTTTAAACGTATGAAGTATGAACATAATCGAAATATCGAACTTATATTCTCTTGTTCGCATTGGTAGATGCTAACCAATAAGAAAGCGTGTACAGCAGGCGCTGAATAAAGTTACAGTCTCGGGCCTCGGCAGTGGTGTAACTCATCAGAGCAGTTCCTAAAAACCAATAGGAATAGAGAACTTGCATTTTCCCAACAGTTTATTGGACAAAATAAAATAATGCGATTTAGACTATCAGCGTTCGAGTAAAATAACATAAATTCTCAAATTTTGCATTATGATGGAAATTATCGTACAATCTGCGTACGATAATAATATGCTATCGTACATCGTACGTAGGCACAAAATTATCGTATGTGTACGATAATTATCGTACGGTTCCGAACGCTAAACTAGCGCATGTATGAGGTTGGAGGGGGTAGATGAAAATAATTTTGAACCCCTGAAATGTGTAATATGATAAAATATGTAATATGGTCATAATAATATTTAATATATAAGACTATACCTGTATCTCAGTGGTTAGCGCGTCAGCGTTTAAGCCGGAGGTCGCGGGTTCAAATGCCGCTGAAGGAACAAAAAGTTTTTCTGAATTCCTGGGTCTTGGATGTGTATTAAATATAATATGTATAGTATAAAAGTATTAAATATATTTCCGTTCTTAGCACAAGTTCTTCGGATACTAAGTACAGTACCAGATTGACGTGGTGAGGAAGCGTCCACAGATATTATAATAAATAAAATATTTTACTTTATGTAACAACTGTGTATAAATGTAAATGTAATTCAAAAAAATGGTTCGCTGTATAGTGTTTACATAGTTATTGTACCTACTACTTATATTTTATTTCGCGTAAGTGACTATTGAATTAATTTGAGAAATAAAGAATATTTAAATGAGCGACGTTCAGTACCACCACAAAATGTAAGTATTAAAGTCATATTTAATTCTCGTGTTGGTGATCGTTATATCTCGCGATAAAAAAGCGCTAGAACAAACAAAATATGCATTTCATATTATAGTTATATAGTTCAGACAAGGGTCACATTAAAAACGCTTCTGCGTGTTCGATTTTCAGCTCTATTCTATTAGCTAAGAGTCCTTTTTCCAGCGCTGTTCAAAATTAACACTTTTTTCTTACGCGATAAATAAGCGTTCTCGCGAACGAATGATTACTTCGGAATTCAGACTTACTGTTGGTGATAGGGTTCAGCCCGCGAACTACATTTGTTCTTAGCCAGCGCCATCGGATTGAAAAGGTCCTTATTTTGTCAAGGTCAATAAACTATTCATCTTTTTGCTACACTTTATTTATTTCCAGAAGTTTCCTTAAGGCATAGTATAGACTGACGTGCACATATCACTGATACGGCATAATACTTTTAGGCTCGGACTATACTATATTGTGATTCCGGGGTATACTCGGGGACAATTCAGAGCACTGAAAATAGAACTCTGCGCTAATACAATAGAGCTGAAAATCGAATACACAAGTGTCGAGTCAAATGTCAATATCATATGACAGCTCGACACTTCGATTTTTAACTCCATTGTATTAAGGCTGAGTTATGTTTTCAGTGCTCTGGATTTAACCGGACCCGCCGAATTCCGGATCATATAGTCCTAGCTTTAACGTGACAGTCAAATGATTAATCATTAATGCGGAAGAAGTCCAGCACCCCGATCTCCTCCTGCAGGCTGTCCGGCTTCATCTCGCAGACGAAGGGCCCCACTTCCCCGCACCACCCATCGTCCAACTCTCCCGCCCGCCACATCCCCCCGCAGAACTGCCCGGTTGTCGCGTTGTCTGGCTGTCCGTTCGGGAACACGCTGTAGCCTGACTCCGCGATTGATACACCTGCAGTTTAACAATGTCTCATGTAGCGAGGATCAAATATAGACTACGATCTAATGGATTTATCGACTTTTTTTCGCTTGACATGTTTCAAAAGTTTATTAATACTAATATGATAAACAGGAAAGATTTCAAAGTTAGTTTTTTTTTTGCATTTAATTTGATTTTAATGGAATTTTGCACGAATATAGAGCAGGCCACGGGACAAGACATAGGCCACGTTTTATCGCGGAAAATGTATGGTTTTGCAACATCGTGTATTATCTTAACTATATATCTTCAGTCAGCCGAAGCTCTCGGAAGGTCTTGTATTTTAACAACAAAGTCAAAACATACAAATGTAAAGAAGTTCTATTGAGTTAAGACGTGACAAAAGAACTTTGAATTGAAGCATGTTGAATTTGCGATTTGAAAATTGAGTTTTACAAAGTGGTAAAAACTGAATGTTGACACTGATTTATGGAACAAATTGTTGGGAAATTTTTGATTTATGTTTGGAAAATGGCTGACCCCTGGCACTGGTCTGCCCTATTCATAAATAATTAACCTAGACAGTGGGTGTTTGTGGCTAGGTGGTTTTAGATTCGATACCGGCTTTTGGCATAAATTATGAATGGTGATAATGATGATTATGATGATGTTGATGATATTTGGTAAATATATGTACAAACCATGGATCGTAGTCCAGTCAGCCCTCTCGTCCCAGTCGTGGAAGCCAAGATGCATGATATCCCTCATCAGACCGTTGTTCACTTGGAGTATGGAGCTAGCCGGGTTCTTGCCGAAGATCTCCTTCAACACCATGGCCTCCTGCTGGCTGTTGGCGATAGCCAGGTGGGCGCCCTCAGCGGCGCAGGTCATGTAGGCCCGAGACCAGGTACGAGCAACCCGGTGGAACTTGTAGCAGCTTCCAGTGCGAAGCTCCAGATAGTATTCTGCAATAAGCATGTCAATATGGAAAGACTTGAAGTATGTGTTGTATAATATAACAGTATTATAAAGTTGAAGTATCAATATCATATTGACAGATGTCACAAGCACAGCCGATAGGCTGTAATAAACTAACGAGATATCGTTAGTTTATTTCAGTTAGCCAAAAGGCTATATATAGTGTAGACGTATCTGTCTTAAGCATCTCTCTCATAAGTACCAATAAATGATAATATAACAATTGTTGCTAAATTATCACCACTCAAGCGTAAGAAGGACATGTAAAAACCAAGACGTCGCAGTTCTCAACAGTATGTTCGCTGTACGAGGACTTTGCGTCAATAATACAAAACAATGAAAAACTGCAAACATAACAATACTGTTTAAAAGGACATGGCATATACACAATACCCGTGGCAGAAGTGGAACTTAAACTCCAAGAATACTCTCATCGTGCCTAAAGATCACTTCAAAAAGAATAAAATAATTAAAATTTCAACTAAAGTACCTAGCGCTATCAGTGTATTGAGTCGTACTTTCAAATGTTAAGTTACTAAGTAAGAAGTATAATTCGCTTCCAGACAGACAGATGGAGTTATATCGATGACGTATAATCAAAATCGTGTCAAGACGTGACGCGATCTTGAAATTTCATTCTCAATGCCGCTAAAGAAGTTTAAAAAACAATTTGTTAAAAGTTTGCCCGGTTTTTGAGGATTTTTGTCGGTAGTTTATCGATTCAATAGCGCTTTTGATTGGATGAACGCAAACGCGTCAACCTCAAAAACCGGGCACAATTTGATCGATAGATCGAGAGAGATAGATATCTTTCTTGCCAGTTAATAGAGACAGACTTATGTTTTGGCTGTCATTTTACTGGCAGATGTATAAGTGTTGCCTTTTTTAGTAAACTAGCCACAAATAGCTTTATGAATTTATGTAACACCACCAAAACCGGAGCATGACCAAATAATATAATTATATTACGAAGCATTACATCGAAGTGGGTACCTTTCGAGTTCGCATCTCGATCTTTCCAGGAAACCATTCGAGTTTATTCGGAAGTTTCGGTTTAAAAGCGAAGTGATTATTTATTTTCTTATTGAAGCTAGTTATATTAAGTATACTCTAGAGATCAATCAAATATTAAAATAATAATGGTTCATAGATAAAATCGAAAGCATGCTGAAAGTAAGGCTTTGATTTTATACTATTGGTCGTCTAGTGGTCGAAATTTGACTATAAGGTCGATTCTGATAATTGAATCCAGCAAAAATACAGTTACAATCCAGTCCCAATATATGTTAAAACTGCCAAATGGTATTCGCATAAACGTCAAACCAACGTCAACCCCATTTTGACTGGTCCAAACAAAAATCAGTTTATGATATCAAGACGATTCTTTTATAAGTTAATAAAAGTGAAATGAATTTGTAAGTTAGTTACGAGAACTGAGGTTCAGATGTCACATACCTGAGCCTTTAGTCGAGATGCATTCGATTACTTTTCCGTCGAGTCGAATTTTACTTACTTT